>JAPKLW010001846.1:0-26361 GCA_026898455.1 Plectranthus barbatus | reverse complement strand
TATATATATATATATATATATATATATATATATATATATATCTTGGGCGCCGGCGACGCCTCAGGTCTCTACATAGATCTATGCCATCTACCCATGATTTCTAGTAGGGATGTCAATTTAGCTCGAAATTTGTGGGTTGACCTGATTAACCCGAGCCAAATTGTGGGTTAGGGTCAAAAAATTTTAGCCCGAAAAAAATTTAGTCTGAATAGCCCGATAGGGCTGTGCCCGAAACCCGAAGGGTTGGCCCGATTACCCGATAATTTTTTATTAATATATTTATCAAAATTAGAGTACTAAAATCTACTTTTGATATTTAAGATCATATTTATAATTAAATTTTAAGTTATATAATTGTATTTAGTTTAAATAGTATTCAATACATAGTTTAGTTTATTTACTTATGAATTTAAAACATATTCAAAAATTGCTAAAATAAAAAATATTATATTTTTGATAGTCAAAATTATCATTATATAAGAGTTTGTGATGTGTTTTGCATTTTTATTAGAGAGAAGTAATATTTTTGTTTCTTTTTTATTATTTAGAATATTAAAAGAGTGAAAAGATATTAAAAATAAAAAATAATTTATAAATTCATTGGCACGACGGGCTAGCCCGAAAACCGACGGGTTAGGGTTAGAGTCAAGATTTTTTAGCACGAAAAAATTTCAGCCCGATTTAACCCAGACCGATTAGCCCGCAGCCCGATAGGGCTAGCCTGAAACCCGACGGGTTAGCTCGATTGACATCCCTAATTTCTAGAGCTCGATCACTCTAGCATGATCACATTTTCATTTTTTATGATATATGCATGATATTCCCTTTTGGGGTTTTTAAAGGTTTAGTAGATATTTTATATAATCAAAATCAAATTTTCTTTTCAATCTTGAGTTTTGTCAAATTTAATAAAATCAATCTTGAATCTTAATTTATTTTGTAATACCATATGACTACATATATTTGCATGAGTAAATGATACAATTAATACAATATATATGAGCATAATATTTTTCTAACCTCACATACTCTTACCTTAATTAATTAAATCCACTTGTAATGCATAGTTGCGTCATTTAAAGAGAAACTTAACTATGTCCGTAATTTCAATACTGAAGTTATTTTCGGTATGTTTATTGAACGGGAAATTAAAATTCTCCATATAATATTGATTTCAATTTATATTAATGATAATAAAAACAAATGATTAAGAATATGAATAATTGTGCTTTTGAAACTGATTATTTAGATATCTAATTAATTATAGTATATATCAATTAAATATAAATTCTTATTTGTTTGATGGATAATTATTATTAATTTATAAAGTTATTTCACAGTAATTATAGAATAGTTTTTTATTTTCACGATTTTATTTTTCAATTGTTTCGTTTTTCATTACTAATTAATTAATTTATTGTTTCCACTGGTCACTATATTGTTTCAATCAATTTATTTTTCATTGTTAAATTCATTGATTTTTCCTTATCTTTTATATAATTATTTTCGGAAGCCTTAGAAAAAAAAATTAGAAATTTTATTTTTAGGTATATATAAATATAGATTAATTAATTGTAAGATTAACTTTATCAAAATGCGTATTGGTATATATATTTATATATATATCCAATTATTTTACCTTATATAGAAATAATCAATTAAACAATCAAATGATATTATTACCAAAAATTATTCACTTTCACAATTAATGAACCAAATAGTTCATTTATGATCATTTAATGCAACTACATGTTACCATATTTGACGTATATAGCTAATAGTAATAAGTTCAATATAAAAATACATAAATTTAATAATATTTTACTTTTTAAAATAATGTATCAATCCATCAATAATAATTAATACGTAAAAGAGAGAAACAAATATAAAGTATAAAAGAAATTAGAGGAATATGAATATGATAATTGACGATTGAATAATTAAATAATTTAAAAATGGGACATAATGCCCATTAAAGAATAAAAAAATTAATTGATAAATCTAATGATATGAGAAATATAATGAATATTGGATTTTTCAATTTGTTCTTTGCAATATTTATATATTACATAAAAAATTACATATAATAATAATGAGATTTTTCGCAATAAACTTATTAATCAAGAACATCTATGAATACATAGGGATGGGGAAAAATACCGAAATATCGAAATACCGGACATATCGTATCGAAAAAATATCGAAGTTACCGAATTTTTGGTATACCGTAATTTTTGGTAAGGTATCATACCGTGCCGAAAATTTTAGGTACTGTAACGGTATGACAATCCTAATATTGAAGCTATACCGGCACATACCGTACAGAAAATATAATAATATTTTTTATTTTTATTATTATTTTAAAAATAATAAATTAAAAATAAAATCATATAAATTAAGAATGAAATCATATCTTCTCTTTTCACCTAACAATATTATTGATATAAACATATTTCTAAAATAAATATCAACAGAAAAAATCGTAAAAAACAAAATATATCAAAAAAAAAATCGGTATATTGGAAAGTATATCAAAAAAATTTGGTATGTTAACCGTATATTGGAAGAATGATAAGATAAATGGTATATAAATTATGTCATGTCAAAATCATATTGAAATCATTTCAAGAATTCGATATGTCGAAGTAATAGTATATAAATTATCTCATACCGAAACCATACCGACTCATACCGAAAATTCGGTATACCGAACTAAGGTATACCGAAAACTTCGGTACGGTAACGGTATGAGTTTTCCTCATACCGAAAATTTCAGTAAGGTATAAGGTATGGAGAAAAATGTGCGGTATACCGTACCGAACCATCCCTATGAATACATAATTTTAATTTTAATTTAAGTCAAAATAATAAATGAAAGATTTCTAAACCATTTTAAACCCTAAATCTGAATGTATTGCTTTTGTGCCGCGCCGCCCGGCATTGAACTTTTTTCATCATGTCGTGATTTGAGCGCCACGCTGCTCGATTCCTCACCATCATCCAGTGGCTTCGTTGTGAGTGCAGGCCTGAAAGAGAGAGAGAGACCTCACAGCTTTAGCCACCGGCCGCCCCCTGATTTTTTGGTCGGAGACATAATCAAATTAATAGATGAAGCATACATAGAGGGGTAAAAGAAATATATAGCCTAGGGTTTTAAAACGTAGAAACCATAATACCAAACCCTTAAGATGTAGTCACAAATACACTTTCTGTCTTTACAATAGACAGACGTCCATTTTTAATAATTTTTCTGTCTTCCGCAAAGACAGACATCCTTTTTTTTATTAAGATTCTGATTAGTTAAACTAATAATTAAAATTTAAAAACTTAAAAAATGGAAAATAGATTCTGTTTATGGTAAAGACAGACTTAAAAATTTAATTTTCCAAAACTTTTTATATAAAAACAGTTTTTTATTATTATATTTTTTTAATAAATAAAAATTTGTTACCATTTTTATAATTAAAAGAAAACAAACGAATTCTCCCCCAAATCAAAAACCCATCGTGAAAGCTTCTCCCTTCCACCTCCGCCGCCCGCCGACAGCCTCCACCTTCGCCTGAGCACGTCGCCGCCGCCGCCGCCTACAACCACGTCTGCCTTAGCACGTCGCCGCCCCCCTGCCTTTTCTTTCCCCGGGCTGTATCCTCGCAGTCAATCAACAACCACGTCGCTTACTCGCACCTCCCATCTTTCCACCGCCTTTGTGGTACTCTACAACGCCCTTCCGACGCCGCGTTTCCCTACCACCACCGCAGCCTCGCCGTGATCAGTTGTGGTACCCTGTCTCGCCCTGCCACTACCACCTCAACATCTCAGACTCAACTGTAGAGGTAATTATTCAATACAATTATTTAAATTTGCAATTTTGAATCGTATTGAAACTTCAAATGATCTAAATGCATAGAATTGTGTTTGAATTTAGTGGGATTGTGTTATTCATGCCCCATCTTGATAAATTATGTATTTTGGATTGGTTTAATTTGGTTGGATTCTTTTGAAGTTGTAGAATTTAAATTGTTGATATATTTTTTGGATTTAATATGGTGAAATTGGTCGAGATAAGAAATAAATTTCCAGTAAGCATTTTAGCCTCTGTACATTAACCATCTTTATTGAGATAATATTCAATTGTTTCCTTGGAAGGATAAGCCTGTTTGTATAATGTATGTTTAAAGTTGCTTCCTAAAATTAAGGTAAATCTCTTCTGTGGCGGGTGATGTAGATAATGGATACCGGAGGATCCCCTTCAGCTCGTATTGTCGACGATGTGTTTGTGGCTAATCAAGGACCTATAGTGAATGACTTATTATATTTGCAGTCAGAACATCGAACATTCGGTATTTTTGAAGGTCTTAAATCAGCTCAAGAACTAATTCATTGTAGGAGGTCAGATACGAGATTTTGGACAACTCTTTTACCATTAGTGACTAATGATGAGTTCACTTGGAATTATGTAGATCAGATGGGGTTCAGCACCATAATGCGGCTAGGGTATATTCAATTAGATTGGTCGCTTATTCATGCTTTAATTGAAAGGTGGCGACCAGAGACGCACACCTTTCATTTTAGATTTGGTGAGGCAACAATCACTCTACAAGATGTAGAGTGCTTGTTGGGTCTAAAGACAAATGGTGTTGCTGTTACTGGTATCGATGGTCCACCATTGGAGGGATGGATCTCATATGTCCAACAACATCTAGGTGTCAATGCGGATATGGAAAAGGGTCGGTTATTATTAAAGGATGTTGAGAAAAGGATTAGAGAAAAACCGCGTGAGGAATTCGTGGAAAATTGGTATCTTCAGCGAGCCCGTGTGTGTTCGACCATCTGTTCTATTTACTGATGATGTTGATCCTGATGCCCCATTAGGATCCAGGTTATTTATTATTTTTTTAAAAATTTTCTAATGATTAATTTTAATTTATTTATTGATACATATATTTTAATATTATAGATGGGCAACCCGAAAAAATTACACAATGGTCACAAGCCACAATCTGCAGGCTTACCGAGGCCAGCTTGCTATGATAGGGGAAGATGAGGTAAATTGTATTAACTATTTTAGTTTAATTATTTTATTTCTCACTTTAAATTTCACAAAATGCAGTTTATATTTTCCCCGTATGCGAGTGTGGAGCCTTATGTTGAGGAGATGAAATGGAGTAGGACTACATATCTAATATTTTTTGAAATTGTTGAGGGTCATTATCCGGAGAGGGTGAAGAGACAATATGGTCGCATACAAAACATCCCCGATACACCCCTCTTGACGGACCCCAAGCTATCGAAGCTCCACAATCAAAAAAGGACCGGACATTCTATTGATTGGAATGTAACTCATGCAACATATGTGCTGCACTGGAATGAGTCAACAGATGTGTTATTGGGGAATAACCCTTTAATGGACGGAATGCCCAAAGTCACAGATGACTACATTCATTGGTTCTTACTTAGATTAAGAAATGAAAATATAAATAAAAATATAAGTATAAGATTAATGTTAATATTTATAATAAGAAATAAAAACATCTCCAGTACAATCACATTCACAAATGATCACAAAGTCATGGAATATATAAAATACATAAAACATCATACAATGAAGAATAAGATAGAAACCATCATAAAACATATCCACTATGATCTCGTTCTCCATGAGCATTGTATATTTGATTTATTGGTACCCTATCGGATCGTGGATGAGATCTTGGACACTCGAACGCTGTATGATCCGGATTGTGGCATCGGGTGCAGCGTCTGTAACCACTGCCACTTTCATTTTGATAGTCCATAGACATTCGAGCACGCCGCATTCAACGTCGCCCCCTTCTTTTATGGTGAACAAGTCGTGTATAGTCTGGAACTAGTTTCCAACCCACATTCACCATCTGTGTGTTGTCCGGAATTGGACGAAAGCCCCCACTGTATTGTTCACACCATGCAGACCGAGTATAGAAATAATCTACCTAATCAACAGGGTTCTCCTGTCTACTAAGACAAACAGCCACAACATGAGAGCACGGAAATCGCATAGACTGCCACACACCACAAGAGCAACTCCTATCAAGATAACGAGTCTCAAAACTCAGTGTACTAACACCACTAATATCCGGATATGTTGTGACACTATACACATCATTATCATCCATAGCTATCACATCATGTCCGGGGGCCTCAGCTCTAATCCCCATAAATCGACTATGGTGATACGTGGAAAAGAAAGTATCACAGCATCTGATCTCATCTCGAGCTTTCTCAAAGATGGATGACGTCTTCAGTAGAGTAGAATTCACAATGGCTATGATAGGTAGAAATCGCGTACCTTTTAGAGTATTGTTGTGACTCTCTGAGACATTTGTTGTTGTATTTCCCCAACGACGACCTCCATCCCCGTAAAGAGTCCATTTCTGCTCTGGTACTTGTTGGAGCCATTGCCATGCAGGCTTATTCATTGTGTACAACTTCTCCTAAGCTTTGTTGTACTCCGCCTCTGTCAAAGCTTGACCAATCCGCCAACACACAGTCTTGATACCCTTCGTCTTGAATTTGTCCATAAAGTTACTGCGAATATGACGAAGGCAGTATCGATGCCATCCAGCTCCATGAAACTGCGTAGAATGTGCACTCCATGCTGCAAGCAAATCGGCATTACGATCGGATATAATGCACACCTGCCGATCTCCGAGAACATTCAGGCGGAGGTGCTTCAAAAACCAAGTCCAGCTATGAGTGGACTCTTCATCCACGAGGGCATATGCAATTGGCAGGATATGGTTGTTTGCAGTCTTTGTAACTGCTACCAGCAACTTACCTTTATAGGAGCCACGAAGGTGCGTCCCATCCACCATAACGACTGGTAATGTGCACTGAAAAGCACTCACACAAGGACCAAATGCCCAGAACACATATCTGAACGTTCGACACGATAAATTCTTCTCATCTTTCTTAAATTTCCAGACCACCTTCGAACCCGGATTATGTTGCACAAGATAGGCCATGTATCCGGGTAAATCACGGATATTCGTCTCCCAATCGCCATATAGGCTCTCTAATGCTTTTCTTCGTCCATGCCAAGCCTTCTTATAATTCACACTCACATTATAGGCTTCACGAACATTTACCTGGATGTTCTTGACCTTGTACTCCAGATCAGCTCGAATGTGGGACATGATCAGATGGGCTATCAAGGCAGATGTGATATTTCGTCCTTGTTGCCCCGAGTTACTTCCGGAGCAGTTGTGCTTGTCCACCCAGTGAGTCATCCTCCAAGCATCAGCAGCATCCTCATAGACAGCCCGGGCTCTCCATTGGCAGAGGGGGCCTTGTCGAAGATGAGCCGGATATTTAGCATGATTTGTAATGCAGTAAACATCCCATATTTTACTGCAACTTTTTTTGGTTCGGTATTCAACACCCTGATTAGTAGACCAAAGAGTGATGGCCCTAATCAGGACATCTTTCGAGGCAAAATATATGTCAGCTGCGATGTCTTGCAGATTTCCATTCCACATTACTGGCACATCATCAAAACGATTTGTATCATCAGGATTAGCGTTGCCGATATCTACGTAGACATGTCTCCCTCTTGACCCTTCTGCTACAGATGTGCCACCATCTTCATCGTCAGTGTCCGTGTTCGTGTCATGCAAATATTCCTCATCAATGCTATCATCGCTGTCGTTAGAACTTTCATCTTCACTAGCTTCAACATGTTCTTGTCGACTACTTGCACTTTCCGTGGCACGACGCATAACTCGTATAGCTGGAAATAAATGGCTATTCTTGTATAACTTATGCATGTTTCTATTATTAAGATCGATAGCATTATACCCGGGATTGCCCAAAAAGAACAAACTAAATTGCAGCTCCCACTCCATATTGTTCCAGAGAGTAATTTCGAATATTCTATTGACGAGTTGCCAATATTGCTACTCTTTTGAGATCATCAATGAACAATCTGGTTTTTGCACATCATTGCTCTCCCAAAAAAAAGATATCATAAATGGATTCATTATCAATGAAAAAGTGGAGAAATAAAAAGATTGGAGAAATATTGAGAAAAGTTTCTTTGCTTCGTATGGTTGAAGATGAAGAAGAGATAATAGGGTCTGTTTTTAAGAAAGACAGACAAATTGGAATCAATTTTTTCTGCAATAGCAGTTACAGCAGGGTGGCAGAGCTGCAGTGCTGCTAACTCTGCAAAAGTGGGTCTGTCTATTCGAAAGACAGACACCAAAACATCTGTTTTTAGCAAAGACAGATGAACCTTATTCTGTTTTTATTATAGACAGACTACATTTAGTTTGTTTTTAAAATAAACAGACAAACAATTTAAAAATAAAAAATTACATTATCACACACTCTTTCTTACTATATATTTTTATTTTTGCTTTCGTTTTTTGTCTATATTTTCAAATACAGGTTCCGTATTTGATTTTTTTTTATATTTTAAGTCTGTTTATAGGATAGACAAACCTATTATTTGAATTTATTTTTATAAAATACAGACGCTTTATTTATTTTTATTATTATTTTCGTTTTTTTGTCTGTTTTTCAGAAAGACAGATTCTTTATTTGAATTTTTATTTTTTTGGTATTTTATATCTGTTTATACTAAAGACAGACACATTATTTGAATTTATTTTTTTTTTTCGCTTTGTGTCTGTATTTAATAAAGACAGACCTATTATTTGAATTTATTTTTATAAAATACAGAAACTTTATTTATTTTTATTATTATTTTTCGTTTTTTGTCTGTTTTTCAGAAAGAAAGATTCTTTATTTGAATTTTTATTTTTTTGGTATTTTATATCTGTTTATACTAAAGACAGACACATTATTTGAATTTATTTATTTTATTTTTTTTCACTTTGTGTCTGTATTTATTAAAGACAGACCTATTATTTGAATTTATTTTTATAAAATACTGAAACTTTATTTATTTTTATTTTTATTTTTGTTTTCGTTTTGTGTCTGTAATTTTGAAAGACAGACCTCTTATTTAATTTTTGTCATTAATTGTTTAGCTAATATGTTACAGTTTAAAAGGGTCTGTCTTTTTTAAGAAAGCCAGACTTGTGCGAAACATCCAAAGTCTGTCTATCCTAAAGACAGAAAGGTTATTGGTGTCCACCTCCCTAGGGTTAATGTTTTTTCTTTCTACAATCTTAGGGTTGATCCTACATGTGGAATTTACCCCATACATAGAGGACTAAGTTGATAGGATAAATGTATTGATTAGGGTTCCACATCGTCGCCGCTGCACAGATCGAAATTGACCTGTTGCTGCCCAACCGGCGAGCCACCATCATCACTGCACCCCCGTTCGTGAGGTTATATTCAGCTGCAGCGCCTTCTCCGGATCAGTAGACTACGCCTTAGAAAGCTAGGCATCCTATTTCACTTAGCCGCAAAAAGGGATTGTTGTAAGCCGATTGTGCTCGAGTCTTGAAACTTGTCATGATAAAATGAAAAAGTAAAGAGATAGGAAATAAATAGGCATGCGAAAAGATGGAGTAGGCATGCCTTTTTACATAATTTCCGATAAATTTGGTGTTTCTGCATGAGATTTGGGTGGGGTTGCGGCGGGACTTTTGCTTTTTTTGCTACAGGAAAGCTGAACTTTGATTTGGTATTATAGTAGATATATTGATTAGTATTTTATGAATTTTTATTCATGTGGGGTTTCCGATACGGGAATTTTGTTTAGGGAAAATCTTCAAAGTTTAGGTTTAGGTTACATTTAAAAGTTTAGCATAAATTTGAGAACTCAATGAAAATTCACGATTAATAAATTTTGAGAGTTGTAATTAGAAACTTTTAATGGGCATAAGACTATGAGGTTGGATTAATTGATTTAGAGTTTTAGGCCTGCACTTTTAGCCCAACTGCGAGAAGCCCACTAAACCATTTTCAGTTTTCACGGGTCAAGCTTTATGGAGCTCCAATATTGATTTAACCCGTGAAACGCTAAAAAGGTTTCCCTCCTTTTCTAAGTTTTGCTTCACAGCCCTAATTTAGTTTCACAGTTCAGATCCCACACTCTCAAAGCTAGGGCTGTAAATGAGTCAAACTGTTCGTGAGCTACTCGGATTTCGACTCGATTAAAGCTCGTTCGAATTTGTTTTGAGAAGCTCGTTTATTAAACGAACCAAACTTGAGCATCATTGTATTCGACTCGTGAGCTCGTGAACAAGCTCGTTAGCTAAAATTAGTAAGAAATATAAAATAGTTAATTTATAAAAGTATTATCTTTCATAATTTAAGGGTAACAATAATGATAAGATTTAGAATTTAAGCATGAATACGATATTAATTTACAGATAAATAACTCTTTCTTTCAAAATAATAATGGATATTTTAAATATATTCCAAATTTAGAAAGTTCGTTTAGGCTCGATTAAAGCTTGATAAAGTTCGTGAACTTCAAAATGTTCGACAAAAAAGCTCGAAGCTCGACTCGATACTAAACGAGTCAAACTTGAGCACAACACTACTCGGCTCGACTCGGTTCGATTACACCCCTACTCAAAGCCGCACTCTCCGGGTGCCGACATCCGCCGCCGCGTCCAAGCTGCTCAGCCCACGTCATCTTCGCGCAATTCTGTGCCGAAAATGGTGAACAATTATCAGTAGTTCATCGCACAAAACCTACGGTCAGTAGTCTTTAATCTTCTCTTACTATTGAAACTTCTCACATAGTATCGAAGCCATCGCGGTTAGTATATGAATGAAATTATTGGTCGTTAATCAATTGTCGTTGGCATTTCTTAGAAAATTTGCTTCTTTGGTGATATGCTTAATGAAAGTGTTCTATCATTATATCTTTGAACTCCACTACGGATTTTTTTTTTCCTACTTGGTCCTTTAAGAAGCATTTATTTGTTATTTTTTTTATTTAACTGTTTTTCTTGGCCAGTGTCTGTTTGAATAGTTAGTTAGACTCTTTTGTTTCCTTTTTTTTTTTTTTTGTTGATTTCTGAAATGGCTGCTATGTGTAGGGTTTGCACAATAGAGCATGACAAATGCTTGCCATTTCACCTTTTTTAAGGCTTTGTAAGTTTGATTACTTTCGGCTTGCTACATTTCTACTTAATAGTCTAATTACTACTTCATTTGACTATTTGATAGGATAACCACTAGTGGCATCATACTTAGTGCATTACGCATACTTTTCTGGTTAAGACTGCTTAACAGATGATGCATATATATTGTGATTTTTAACATTTTTATGGATGTACCAAGTTTTGATTTTATTCTGTTGAAAAATCTTTATGGAGTGAATAGACTCTTCCGAAGTATCACATTCCATGTTTATATAATGTTTATATCAGGATTAGTTTACATTTAATAATATATCTTTATCTTCCAGACGTTTTTCAAGAGTATCAGTGCTGCAATCACTTAGTTCTCGTGGCACTATTGCATACCTGTCCAAGGGCTCATTAAGAAAATATCACATGGAAGGTAGTTATAAAAGTGAATCAAGGGGTGCATTAATTGTTCTGGAAGGTTTGGATCGTTGTGGAAAGACCTCACAGTGCAGCAGATTGCTTTCTTACTTAGAGAAGTCAGGTCACACAGTCGAATCATGGAGATTTCCTGATAGAAACACAGGTGTTGGACAAATGATATCATCTTATTTGGCCAATGATTCTCAGTTGGATGATCATGCTATCCATCTACTCTTCAGTGCGAATCGTTGGGAAAAAAGGTTAGATTTTATTTGTTTTTGCGCTGTTGATCCTTTTGCTTTTACAGTACTTGTATATCCGAATAAATTCTGAGATTATTTTCCTGTTTCTAATTATAAAATACATGTGGGAATTTGTTATGTTAAACTTGTCATTTCTGTGAAAACGAAAATGTAAAATATCATATCAACTGCTAGTGCTATAATTTCAAAATATTTGGTCTTCTAATCCAGGAAGGAACAGATATCTCTCATAGTTTCCTGTAGGGTTGTGTCTGTGCACTTATTTAAGAATGTGCATGTCTCCAACGAATTTAATATTAATATTATGCGGTCTTAGATCATTGATGGAGTCTAAGCTAAGGAGTGGAACCACACTTATCGTTGATCGCTATTCTTTTTCTGGGGTTGCTTTCTCATCTGCCAAAGGACTTGATGTTGAGTGGTGCAAGGTGGTGTTCTCAATACCTATCAGACTGTGTGTGCATTGGAAGTCATAACACTAAAATAGACATGTATTATGTAGGCACCAGAGGTGGGATTGCTGGCTCCAGATTTAGTTGTATATCTTGACATATCCCCCGAGGTAGTATTTTCACACTTGCAACTGAATGCAAGGCATCAAATTAATTGTTTCAGATATTCAGTGATGGTGTCTTATTTGCTGTCGTCATGAGGCATATTTTTCCATTCATTGTGCTCTGTAATACATGTGTCTTGTTTTTTGAGTCACATGATTCTCTTAGTTGTTTTATGATCTTTTGAATTTATTGCGCCAGCTTTTGTTGTAATATGAAGCTGTGGTTTCATTGTTTATATTATGAGTATTCTATTCCAAGTTGCACTTCTTTGAGATTGACTTGAGCTTATATTCGAAACTCTTAGCAAGCTGCTGAAAGGGGAGGTTATGGAGGAGAGAGGTACGAGAAGCTTGAGTTTCAGAAAAAAGTGGCTCAATTATATAAGACACTACGCAATGACACATGGAAGGTATTACTACCCTTGGCCATTCATGAATTATGTTAGAATAAAAAGTTGTTAGTAATGATTGATTAATCTTGATCTAATATTGTCTCCTTGGGTGTAGATAATCGATGCTACCCTCCCAATTGAAGATATTGAGAAACAACTGAGGCAGGTCGTTATGGAATGTGTGGTGACATGCGAAAAAGGGAAGCCGTTTGCAGAGCTGTGGCAGAATTAGTTGTTTGGTGGAGTTGAACTTATAGGTCAAATTGCTTCAGATAATGGCTGGAATGGATGGTAACTTGACTT
The DNA here is from genome assembly GCA_026898455.1 of Plectranthus barbatus. Taxonomy (NCBI): domain Eukaryota; kingdom Viridiplantae; phylum Streptophyta; class Magnoliopsida; order Lamiales; family Lamiaceae; genus Plectranthus; species Plectranthus barbatus. Next base: position 13,391 of record JAPKLW010001846.1, on the reverse strand, counting down.
TGCACTGTGTTCTCCCCCTAGTTTTATTAAATTATATGTATCCCAGAATATATGTTTTCAGGTTATGCCGTGGTTCCTTGTTTTTTTTTTGTTTTTTTTTTTTTTTTTAAAGTGTATTATTAGTGTACATGTTTATCAAATATTTTCAATACTGCTATATTCTGTTTGCGTGAGCTCCAAGCTTATCTGATGAAGTATTTGTTGCTAGGGACGTAGCAGAGCAAACTATATATCAATCTTTACTACACTAATACTAAATATTTGATGATTTGAATTTTTTTTTCCATTTTTTGAATGTAAGCAATATGTATTGTTTTATAAATGGATTGTGTCACATGACGTCAAGTTATTTAACAAATTTGATTATTTTGATCCCATTTTACTTCAGTAGTGAGGGATGACCATGAGTTAATCCGCTCACTAGTTACTTGATATTAGCTCGAAAAAAACTCTACATTAATTGGAATTGTGCTCGAGCTCGAGTTTGGTGAATAACTGTTGAGCTCGTGCTATAAAATTTGATACAGTGTCAATTGTCTAACGAATCAGTTTGAGGTAGAAATTCAAAATACCCATTTACACTAATACACATATCAAAAATACTCACTTCTTATAACACATATCAAAAATACCAAAAAGTACAACTTCCTGCCAAAATCAGACATTCAGGTGTCCTTTTTTAAAATAAAAATGAATTTTGAATATAAATCTAATTATTATATTATTTTTTTATTTTTTCTCCACATGTTATTAAAAACAATAAAATTTAAACTTAAAGAAATAAGTGTCCGATTCAGACCGGAACCGACCCGATTCAGACCCGGAACCGACCAAATTTTTTTTTTTTTTTAATATTGGGTCTGAATCCGGGTAGGTTCCGGTCTGACCGATTCCAACCCAATCCTTTAATTTCATACCATGTCAGGAATCCTTAGACACATGAAACAAATAATTAGTGTAAAACCTTAGACCAAGCCATCTCTCAAGAACAAGGAAGCAGCAACTGCATTATATTCTAAGATGCTTCTAAGCACTTAACCACAAATTTAACTCCAGTCAAAAGAGACAGTTTGGCATAGCACGTAACCATACCGCACGACCCTTAAAGCCTTCGTTATCTAAAATTTAAATCAATCCTAGAATACTTATGAGAAAGAATTACGCAAGCTACACTCGTAGACGTTTACGCAAAACCCTCCCACTATTCACATGATTTAAATTGTTTGTCTAGAAATCCCAACAACTGCAGCCCATGCACCTCCGGGAATTAGCAAGCTACACTTGTAGACGTTTACTAAGACGGGAGATACACTTGCAGCCTAGGATCACTTTGTGGAGGTCTATTGATTTTAATTAAAAAATCCGCTTAGTATTTTTGATTCAAAAGGTTTCTTAAATGCGCACATAAATAATTTCTTATCATTATATTTTTTCAAATTTTTGCATGTAATTAAACTAGCCCAAAAATTCAAAAATATAATCCAACAAGAAATTAATCACATAAGCATGCTATTTAAAGCTGTAAATAATAAAGCACTAAAACATGCTTTCCTATAATCTACACATGCTTATTGCGCAATTAATAAATCACATATCATACGAGGACAATTAAGACAAACAAAAATTCCTCGTGGCCCCAAAACAGGAAAATAAAAATAATTCTATCTATTACAAAATTTGAAATTTGAATTTGAAATTTGGATAACTCCAAATCTTCTTCAAATCTACAGAAATCTTCCAGGGCCTTGATATCCTCAACCACCAAATCTTTTTGGATCTAGGGTTTTGAGATTTGAAAATTGGTCCCACAATCCAACTGCAAAACCTAGGGTTTACATCGAACTGCACCAGCCGTCAAACCTCGAACCACTACCGCAGCAGCAGCAGCCGGCGACAGCCAGCGCCGCCGAGCACGCTCACGCGCGCGCTGCGCGTCTGCCGCCGCGAGCTGCCTACCCGCGTGGCTGTGCCGCTGCATCGCGCGGTCGCCCGTCGGCGCAGGCCCCCGGCCCGCGACGCTGCGTCGCCCCCGCTGCATCGCCTGCGGCTGCACGTCGTGGTAGGCCACCTGCCTGCCGCCGTGCGTTGCTCCGTCGCGGCTGCACGTCGCGCGCGGCTGCACGCTGCCGCCGTGCACTGCCGTTGCCTCGCCGGTATCCGTCTTCGTTCTTCGACCCGTCCAAATTACAGATTTGAAAATAAAATTACAATAGCTATTCTTTTACAATTTTCCCTATCAAATCTAATCATGGATTTTCTCGTGATTTTACAAAACCGAATTAATCCAAACACGGATAAACTACTGCGGATTAAATCGATCGGGTTGCCACGAGGAACAAAAACCAAAACCATCCACAACAATAAATAATTCGTTCATGCATAATCGAATTAAATCGCTCATCCAACAGAGCCATGAAAAACAGCCAGGCTCTGATACCAATTGTAGGGATTTACTGGCGAACCGAATCACCAAATCCAAATAAACCGGACCGTTTCATGGATGTTTAGAGCAATTACCAATTCAATAAACCTAGCATGCTCCTATGAATTTAATGAAGTGGATACGAGTATACCTTAACTCTGTAGTGTCAGATCCGATCTTTCACGTTTGAATTCCAAACCTCGATTCAACCACGCGATTCAATTAAATCTGCGGAAATAGAAATTAGCAAAATCTAATTTCTAGATTTAATTAAACAGAAAAGAGAAAGGAAAAATAATCTGTTCTCCAGATTAGGCCTTCAGATCTGTATCCCAATGTTGTTCAATCCTGCTACTGGTGAGGATTCTACATGACTGTGATTGTGTAGGCCAGAGTTGAAACTTCGTCTCCCAAACACACAGAGCCGCCGCCCCTGTCTCTCTCTCCCTAGGGTTTTGAACTGATTTGAATGTTCTGTGATGGCCAAGGTTTCAGATATAGAGTTGTCTATTTATAGACCTAGGGTTTTAACCCTTATGGGCTACTGGACTCAATTCAGCATATTTAATTGGGCCAGACCTGGGACCTAATGCAAATAATAAAGTGGGCCTATGAATTAATTAATTCCCATGTCCACAACCCAGGACACAATTAATTAATTAATATTAATTCTTTTTCACCACAGAATTAATACTGACCTACCCCTTTATTACCACGTTATGAGAACGGGCTGCATTTACTTGAGAATTCCCATATTTAAGGTTACTGGACATTCGTAAATTAATCGGAGCTTCTGACAAGCTCTATCTACAACTAATTAATCTCTTATCTTCCTGAGCAGTACCAGTCAAACCTTATCACTCGTGCTTGAACTTAATCAGCCTGCTGGACTTTAGCACGATGAATGTTATTGAGCTCCTCAGGGAATGTCCCCATCCTATTACTCGGATATGGTTACCTAGCTCCAGTCTCAGGCTGCAATACACGAACTGTTGTTACCCAAGATGCGGGTATACGAGCACATTACTCAGGCTCTCCACCATGGCAAGTCAAAGCAACAGTCAACCCGTGCCAGCCCCTGAACCTTCGTTAGGGTTTGGACTCAATCAAGATCGAGATCTTGTATTTTCTGATATCAGACAGTAGAATACATCTCACTGTGGTCCAATCAATACGTCACCGTGCGTACCAGCATATCAAGTAATCAAGACAGATTATTTCTTTTCGACTATGCTGCAGCCTATACCGACAGACTTATCCTCGTACGCTGTCTCGGCTGTGATAATATTTATATCTCACTAGGTCAAGTGATTATACTGTCTTCTGCGATCTACAACACGCAGTATGATCGTCCCTATCGGTGAGATAAGAGGATACCGTTGCTACTCGCATGTAAGTTTGTTAACAGATAGGAAATACCATTGAATGTATACTCATCGTAATAAATGCTTTCTGTATACAAAACCCAACAATTGGATGTGAAGACCGCATTTTTGTATGGAGAGCTGGAGGAAAGGATCTTTATGACGCAGCCCGAAGGTTTTGAGGAAGCCGGTAGTGGGGAGAATGTGTATCTTCATAAGAAGTCATTGTATGGATTGAAGCAGTCTCCGAGGTAGTGGAATAGGCGGTTCGACAAGTTTATGATTCAGCAAGACTTTGTTTGATGCAAATACGACCCATGTGTATATTTTTCAGTTGAGAATATGGAGACTCGAATTTATCTACTGCTGTATGTAGATGATATGCTGATAGCGAGTCGAGATAAGCAAGGGATAGCCGAACTGAAGGAAGCTCTGAGTCAGGAGTTTGAGATGAAGGATCTCGGTTGTGCTCGAAGGATCCTATGGATGGAGATAGTTCGAGATAGGGCTCGAAGAAGACTCACATTATCTCAAGAGGGATACTTGATGAAAGTTCTTGAGAAGCATGGAATGAAGGATGTAAAGCCTGCGCTCACTCCGTTAGCAGCTCATTTCAAGTTGAGTGCTGCTGGGAAACTCGACGAGGAGGAACGAGAGCTTATGAGATGTGTTTCTTATGGGAGCATTGTTGGTTCATTGATGTACGTCATGGTCTGTACGAGACCAGATCTTGCTTATGCTCTCAGCATGGTTAGTAGGTTCATGGCCGAACCTAGAAAAGAGCATTGGATGGCTCTGAAATGGGTCCTTAGGTATTTTCGCGGAATAGTTGGAAAGTGTCTAGTCTTCGAGGATGATGGTTCGAGCTCGAGGCTCCCAGTCGAAGGGTTTGTAGACTTGAATTATGCATGATGTATGGATACGAGGAAGTCGTTGACAGGTTTTGTATTCACATCATATGAAACGGCGATTACTTGGAGAGCAAGTTTGCAGAGAGTAGTTGCCTTATCTTCGACGAAGGCGGAGTACATTGCCTTGACCGAAGCGATTAAGGAAGGTCTGTGGTTGCTTGGATTCATAAATGAATTGGGGATTGATCAAGGAAAGATGAAGGTTTCCTGTGATAATCAAGGTGCTTTGTAGTTGGCGAAGAATGATGTTCATCATGAGAGAACTAAGCACGTCGATGTGAAGTTCCATTTCATTAGAAATGTGGTCGCAGCTGGTGAGGTCGAGCTGCACAAGGTCAACACCCTCGATAATCTTGTGGATATGATTACGAAGCCAGTTCCAAGTACTAAGTTTGAGTACTGTTTGGAACTGATCAAACTGTTGAAGTCGAACTATAGAGGAGGTGCCAAGCCGAGGTGATATTGAGCCTAAGGTGGAGAATTGTTGAAGTAGTCTCAATATCTAGCTCGAAAAGTAGTTCGCTAGTGGGTCTATGAGACTGGGTCGATTGTAGGCCGACGGAAGTGGGTCGAGCCGTGTATGTCGAGGAACTCGAGGAGCTGATCGAGTTGGCTGGATATGAAAAAGATATGGTGTATATCTTATTTCCTTGTTGGACAAAATTTATCCTTATCAGTATTAGATTTGGATAGGAATAAATCTATTAGAGATAGATTTAAATTTAGATATATCTTACCATATCTAGATTTTATATTCCTTATGTATCTAGGAATATCTCCCTATAAATACCCTTCTCCCAAATAATTGTAATTGTCATACTTTGTATTTTCTTCACCATAATAATATCATCATCGAGGAGCCTTGAAGAGTGGTCGTAGAGCATAGCTCGAACCACTATAATTCTTTGTGTCGTTTAACTTTCTGTTTGTTATTTGTGTCTGCAATTGCTTCAATTCACAACAATTAACATGTGTCCATGGTGAGTATTTGTTCCGCTTTTCATGTTCCATTATTAAATTATTAATTTTTATTTAATATTTTCTTATAATTTTAATTTATTATAGTTTTGATTAACTTTATAAGTTCAACCGTATGGTTCATCCTATCCAATTAGGGTATATAATGTGTTGTTGAAATTATTTTTTAGTTTTTATCTAAAACATGATTATTAAATTTGATTAATTTATAAAAGTAATTTGTGTTTTAACAAAACTAGAATTACACCCGTGTGTTGCACAGTCAATTTATTTATTTTTGTATTTTTAAATTGCATATATTCATAAATTCATATTTAATTTTAATTTATTCAACTACTTATATTTGATTTTATCTTTTAAGTTTATAGTTTTTTAACATAAATATAATATACATCTTCTATTCTAACATATTAAGACAAATGGTATGATTTTCTTGGATAAGTAAAATATATTAGGTGCAAAATATTATTAGTTTTAAATAATTTTAAATAGAAGTATATAGCTAAATGATAGTATATTAATTTTAATAATGAAAATACTTATCAATGATGAATGTAAAAAAAATACGAAACCACATAATTGGGATAAAGTGAAAAAAAATATACTTATTATTAGGTTTTCTATTCTTTTAATAATCTCGATTGCTAAGATTTTTTAAAAAGTAAAATTTTTTTAAATGAATCTATAATTTTTATATTATATATATTTGAAGGTTCATCCTTATATTAATCCATATATATAAGCATAAATTTAGAAATTATTATAATTTTAAGAAGAGATATCATTTATAATATTATTAATAAAAAATTAAAAACAACAAATGATTATATTTAATGAAGATATCATAATAGATAAATTGTACACAATTAAGAATTATACGAACTAAGACAAAAATATATTTTCTGAAAAAGTAGAAATTTGGGTAGTTCTTAAGTTCCCATATATCTCAAATCATATTGCAATGCAATTTTTTTATTATAATAATTTATATGTTTGATATTAGAAAGTCATGAGTTATTATATTATAGAGAATCTTATGCATGTTGAGCCCATATCTTTCCAAATAATATATGGTGAAATTGGATTAATTTTTTTTACGAAATAAAACTAATAAATAATAATATATAATATAATTAGATTGAGTGAGTTATCAATCTAGAGTGTCGTGGTCAGCGTTTTAATTATAATCAATTGATTATATATTTAAATAATATTCGGGACATTCCTCTTCATTTGTGTAACTTTGCTTCATCAATATATTAATATAACTATAATATTAATATCTATATATTTGCAGATTTAGATAAATATAATTAAAATTTTATTTTCTTTCCCTCATGAAATTTATTTATAAAATGTGAAAATGCATTTCTCACAAAATAATAGACTAAATATTTTCATGTGAAATATGTTAGTTTATATTCTTATATATTTACATATATCTTTGTATAATTAAATTTTATTATTTAAATAATCTTTTTATAGTGTATGTGTTTGAGGATTAGAAAAATATAAAATCACTCATAACGCGAAACGAAAGTAGTTAACATATTACTTGTGTCCAATAGGTCATGATTTCGAGTTACAGTAGGTCATTTGAATGAACTTTACAGTTCTCAATTTATGTATTACAATTTACAAATAATAAGAAAAAAATTAGGCTGTTAAAAATTAAAGTTACTATCAAACTCAAAACTCTTTGCTCCAAAAATCAAGTCTAGTATATTCATAAATATAAGTGTGAGACTATATACTCTATAATTTAACCTTCCGAAAAAATAATCCATCATAATAGAATTATGATCAAGTTTTCACCTAATTTATACTATGTTTGAAATTCTAACCTAAAATAAAAATAACTCTAAAAAAAATGACATTTGTAATTTTGAAAAAAAAATTGGCACAAATAATATCCTCTAACTTATTATCTATTGTATACCTATAATTTATTTAGATCAATAAGATACTATCTTAATAAGAGATTTTTAAAAAATAGGTTATAGGTTGTAATATTTTATGAATGAGATAAATTTGATAAGTAAGTTAAATATTGTTATATAACTAATATTTATCACTTATTAATCTTGTCACATAATTAAGTGGCTTAAGAATGTATATATAGGGATAAAATATAGATGAATTAGATAAAAAAATAAAATAATAATGTGATGTGATGTTTTTAGGCGGGGAAATGACATTTTGTAATTTCTTGAAACGTCTTATTTTTATATATATATAATAGATTCTTATTTTTGTTCTTAAAAAAATTAATTATAGTATATTATATTATACTTAATTTTTATTTTTTAAAAAAAACTAGTAAATGAAACAATGAAATACTAGGTAGAATACTATTGTGAAACATAGAATTTAATAGGAAATGGATTGTTTTTTATATAATAATATATGGAAATAGTTTATAAATAAATATATGAATGGATTGGTGGGTGATTGATATGTAGATTTTGGTGGGGACGAGCAAAAAAGCAGCGTATCTTTAGAAAATAAGTCGTAGATTGGGTGTAAGGGAATCCACCAATGGAAAGAGGGACATATGGCGAAGCATATTCATGAGATTGAGACAGCGCGTGGAGCATCCTCGACACATGGAAGCCTCACTATTCATGTTGTAAAAAGGGGGTAGTATTCTGCTTAATTATTGGATTACCTTCTACCTAATTAATCAATTTCTATATTATTTTTTTTAGTCTTTTCTCCCAATATATTCTACTACTCCAATTAGGGGTGTGCAATCGGTCGATTCGATTCAAAATCGATCGATAATAGGAAAATCGATTCAACCAAACCGACTTGGCAAACCGACTGAAAAACGACCGATAAGCTTTTCGAACCGAACCGATAACAGAACCGATAATATCATCGATTCGGTTATCGGTTCGAACCCGATAAGGGCTGCCATAATATTTTTTTTGAATATCCGAGCAGGGGGACGCGAGCAGGAATAAGTGAGCAGCCGAAGGGGACGCGAGCAGGGGCACCGAGCAGGGTGGATGGTGGACCGAGAGGGGGGACGCTGACTCCGAGCATGTGCGGTGACCGGAACAGAAGAGAGCAGCCGAGCGATGGAGCGAGAGTGGGCTGCCCGCTGCCGGTTGGGGTAGTTGTTTCGAGCGATGTAGCGAGAGGGGTGGGCCGAGCAGGGGGAGCGGTGTGCCGAGCACGAACCGCCGGACCGGTGCAGTGACCGGCGAGATGGGAGCTGGCGAGCAGACGCAGCCGGTGCGTGGGGTGCGGCTAGGGTTGGTACTTGGGTTCGACGGGATTTGAGAATTGAGAATGAGAAATTAGGATTAGGTTTTTAGGATTTTTAGGAAATTAAAAATATACAATATATATTTTTAGAATTTTTTAGATATTATATATATATATATATAAAATAATTAATTAATTTCTTATCGGTCGGTCGGTCGGTTTATCGGGGTAAAATTATAACAACCGATAACCGACCGATAAGCTATCGGTTTTCTCTTTTCAAAACCGCCAACCGACCGACCGATAACCGATCCGACCGAATTTGATCGGTTCGGTCGATTTTCTTCGATTTTATCGGTTCGGTTCGGTTTCTGCACACCCCTAACTCCAATTAGGATTTTTTACATATATAAAAATTACTAAAAAAGATTCTTAACTTATTCTTACTTTCCAAACTCATAAACCGTGCAATGATTATCAATTCTTGGCTTACTTTTATTTTTTTCAATATCTATAACAAAGAGTCTCTTTTATTTTAAAACTAGATTTAGACCCGCACAACACAAATCAATTATATGATGTATTATTTTATACTATTAAGATATAATTAAATAATTTATATATCTTAACATCTGTTAGCAATTCTTTTTACATATATTTAATTTTTTATCAATATTATGTTTAATATATTGTAATATAAGTTATTTTCAATATTATACATTAAACCATAAATATAATTTGATAAAAATTATATCAAAAAAAAAGTCCATGAAATTTGATTTCAATATTATCTCATAAAATATATTATATTGGTATTATTTTAAAAAATGATTAATATAATAAATTAAGGTGATGCAATATTTTAAAAAAGTGACAAATGTAATCTTTTTAAATTTTTTTATTATTATTTATTATATATCTATGTAGTAAAATGAAAAACGAGTCATAAATGCAATTAATAGTTGTGATTTCGTTTTAATATTTCATTTTCATAAGGAACATAATTATTAATTAGTACTACCTCCGTCTCGTTTAAATAGGCCCTTTTCATTTTGATATATTAATTTCGGAGCTAGTATTTAGTAGCTAATTGTGGTTAACAATAAAATTGGCAATTGTAATTAACTTATTTAAGACTTAAACAAGTTAATTATGATTGCCAATTTTATTATTAACTACAATTAGCTACTAAATACTAGCTCCAAAATTAATGTATCAAAATAAAAAGGGCCTATTTAAGCGGAACGGAGGGAGTAACTAATAGCAGTAAGCAAAGCACCGACTGTGGTCACCGGCAGCTCACAATATCAAGAACAAAATCCAGGAGTGGGGACTCCCACCTCTAACCAACTGACAATTAATAATTTACTTTTTATTTTGAATACTGAAAAAAACATTAAATGTTAATAATATTAGTATTAATTTCACAAAAAAGAAAAAAGAAAAAGACCTAATAGTATTATTATTACTCCCTCCGTTCCAGTCAAATAGTCTACTTTAACCGGACACGATAATCAATGTTTTTAAGTGGTAACAAAATTAATATTTTATTGATAAGTATGAAAAATTTGTCATTATAGGAAAGTGGATTAATATGTTGCAACGAACGAAAAAAAAAAAGTGGACAAATAAGGCGTGACGGAGGGAGTATTATTTTTACCATGAAAATGCAAACAAAAAAGAAATATGGTATTGTTGAAGTTGTTTTTGTCGGGTTGAGGCCCCGAGAACTTTTATGATAAAAAATGAAGTAAATTGCAGAAAATAGCTGGATAATCGAATGTATTAGAAATTAAATTAAACCGTATTTTGAGCTAGAAAACAATAAGCAGTTGATATCCACTGAAAAACCAGTTCGATGAACTCTTTCTCCAGAGAAAATTACAGCGTGTTGAATTCTTGTAATCGGAAATTGCCAGTAAATTCTATATATGAGTTTAGATGATCGAAAAAAGAGATTTACATAGGGTATTTATAAGCTACATTCGAGCTCGAGCGTTTCTTATTTCTCTGCCAGATAGCAATTAACGTGTCCCTGGTATTCAGCGTACGTTTCCAGCCATTTTTCGGAGAGCTCGCGATCATAACTCCCCGTCATTAAGTTGCTTTCCCGATCGTTAGACAGTTCGCTTAATTCTTCTGTTACATCTACTTCATTCGTCGAACCACTTCTTGATTTGGTCGAACTCCTTTTAAGCGAGCTGCTTTTCCTGTCGTTCTGCTTTATTTGATTTCCCTTGCCGGATTGGTACTTGAACTGCTTTCGTGGGCTGAATCACTTCAGTTTCCTGCAAAACAATATGGGCTTTTGCTTGTGGGCTTTTAGCTGGATCATTTATCTGGGCCGATAATTGGGTCATTGAAATTGACCCCAAATAGGTATTATTTTATAACTATATATCCAACTAGTTTTCATCATATTACAATATTGAAAATATCGTATTTAGTACCTGTTAGGGACAGGACCTAGCGACCCAACTCCAAATGCTCCTTCAAAGGCCTAATTGTCTCAAGACGCTGCGGGCCATGAAACTTAACCACCCACTCGTGAAACCCCAAAACCCTAAAGGTCGGGGTCACTACCGACCCCATCTTCGGGTTAATGACGACTGCACGACGAGATCACCACCGAGGAGAGGAAGTAGTCTTTCACATGATCCGGTGGCGGAAAGCCCTAAGGGTCGAGGTCACCAACAACCCCATCTCCCGATCAATGACGACCCCATGACGAGCTCACCACCGAGGAGAGGAAGCAACCCTTTGGGGAACCTGGCGGTGGAAAGCAGTTGCTAACCTTAACCGACCCCAAAAATTATGGATGGTTGCGAGATTTTCGGCGACCACGTGCTCTCCGGAGGCTAGGGAATCAGTTAGAGTTTATCTCTCATTTGTTGTCTATAAAAAGGAGAACTTTACCCATTTTTTTGTATTGAATTTTCTGTTCTCAAGCTGTAATGAATCTTTGTAAAAATCAACATTAAATCACCATCGTTTTACTGCTTCAAGATCTCGAGTTCGCTCATTATTTTCATTATCTCATTTACACGTCTCTTTTCATTCATTTTCTCGTGATTATTTATTGTTCTCTTTAACGATTACAAGAACTCCAATTACCTTCATAAATCCAACCTCAATAATACCAACAAAACAAAATAAAATTTTTGGATCCTATATTTAAAACGCCATGTGACGTTTAATAATAAAAAACACAATATCTAATATTGATAAGTATGTGATTACATATAATAATTGTTTAATAAAACAAGCTTTTTTTATTAGAGTATAGCTTCATTAAATTGGGTGATAAGGTGAAAAGTGGCAGTTTGGCACATCATGACATTAGATTAATATACAAACATTTGGAGTCCTTGTCTCATTGGCCTGCAGCCTAATTCTAAAATTCAAAAAATAATTCTCTCCAAAGCAATTAATATTACAGTAACTAATTAATTTATGTGTATTAAATTTAAAAACACACATTCTTGATAATTACAGCTTACAATTAAACTTGCATCCCTCTTCCAGCAACTATATCTTCCATTAACGGCTGCATAAGAAACTCGAGATAGTTAATTATTTTAAAATATTAATTCATTTTATAAATCTTGAGTTCGAAATCTATAAGTTTTTTGCAATAAGAATTAAGTAGAGTTTAAAAGATACTCAAAGGATTCTTAATATACCAAATAAAAAAGAAGAGATGAAATCAGATACGGTAAAACCTTAATAAATTAATATACTTGAGACCAGAGAATTCTATTAATTTAGAGGGATATTATTATATAGATAAATTAATAATTTATTAATTTAAAGAAATCTTCGGAAAATATAATTTTGATAAAAATAAACATTGCAAGTTAAACTAATTGAATTTAATAGTTTATTCATGAATTTACAAGTATCTATTAAGTTCATTGTAATTAATAAAAAAAAATAAGTTAGAAACTATATATTGATTCATGTAACTAACAAAATATGTATATTCATGTATCTACTAAATATATTCATGTATCTATGTATTAAGGTCAATCGTAATTATTCAAATGAGTTGAAAACTATGAATTGATTTAATGTAGCTAATTAAATACATTCATGCATGATAAGAGAATAAAATTACTATATTTTAGCAAGCTACCAAAGTAGTAATTGTAATTTTTTATGAATTATTAATTTATAGTTTCGTATTTTTTATGAATTATTAATTTATAGTTTCGTTGGGACCTCTATATCTATAAAGAGGATCTCCAAAAAATTATTAATTTATTATATTATCGAATTTGCTGATTTTTTACACTGGCCCAAGTCTGGACCGGAGAAATTTTTTATATAATGGAGTTTATTAATTTAAAGAGTATTAATTTATGGAGGTTTTACTGTATAATAAGTTTTTAAAAGATTAAAAAAAAATGTGTTTTTGAGTTTAGTTAGGATTCTCCTTCATTTGGGGTCTATATATATATATATATATATATATATAGAGCAGTGTTCAAATCCGAACCCCTA
>JAPKLW010001845.1:133754-144873 GCA_026898455.1 Plectranthus barbatus | reverse complement strand
TTTAAATTCACAAACAAAAATCTCTTCTCAAATTTGGATTTCTCAAACAGCGAATTGATAAACTGTGTCCAGTACATGAGATGACTTCGTTGCACTATCCCTGTGGGTTCGACTAGCCTTCGGGTTATTATAAATTTATTTGCTGCTGTATTTTACAGTCGATCAGCAAGGCAGAGTTGGCAGAACTCAGGTGAAATGCAACAAAAAGTGCTCAGGTGAAATGCAACAAAAATGCTATTTTCGGAAGTGTGTATGTTGCTGCCTGAGGATGCCTATTTATAGGCAATCCACACCTGAGGGAGCGTGTCGGACATTCAAGACACGACGGCGGTTACGCCTCGGCAATCATGATACGGCGGCAGTTACGACGCGTACGACTCGGGAACGTGCTATTTGAATTGCAGCACGTTTTGTAACCCCCGCAGACACGTCAATGCGCACGTGTGCTGACTCGACAGCCACGTCGCAGGCCACGTGTGAATCTGTGTTGACTGGACCTGACCCATTCCGATGAGCCCATCAGGCTCGTTTCTGTTGACTAAAAGATAAGGTCGTAACGGCCCAAGGCCCAAAGACCACCCAAAGACCAATTGCCAAGAACCAAGAACCAAGTACCGGGAACCGGGAACCGGGAACCGGGGTCCGGGGCGCGGGTTGCGGGCTCGGGCTCGGGCTCGGCCTGCGGCCTCGCAGAGGCCGAAGGCCGAGGCGAGGCGAGGCGGGCGGCGGCGCGCGTGGGCACACGGAGGGCACGTTATACAACGTCCCTAGCACACTCAGTTATTACACCATATCAGTGTAACTGTATTTAAACCTGTTAAGACAAGGTTAAATTCCCAATGTGGGATGTCTTAATTATTACATGTCATGTCTTAATTAATCATGTAATAATGACGCCACGTGTCACCTTCGCGGATTAATTTCTCACTCACCGGAATACGGATTTGAGAAAATAAATATACCACGATTATCTACTCGCAACGTAGATCGATTTTGTAATATATAATTTTCACAAAATTAAATATTTATTTTTGGAATATTTATTTAAATATCTCTGTTTCCAACACTATGTATTAAATGAAACCATCACAACTAATTGATAATGCAGTTGTTTCTATTGAGGATACACCAAGTTGGCGATACTCATAAAAGCAGCAAACAATGACAAGGTTTCAGAGTCACGTGTGCATGGGCGCATGATAGTGTATAACAGACCCCAGAATCAGTTATAAGATATTTTGGAGTTTGTTATATGCAGTTAGTTAGAATCTATCTTCTAGAGTCTTCCTTCAGCTTGTATATATAGGGAACTCTTGCTGGTTAATTGAGATTGAACACTACAGATGAATAAAATTACTTTCGGATCCGGCCCATTTAGAATTATGGTGAGGGGCTGATGATGAATCCGGCCCAGGACCGCGGGTCGAACCGCAACCCGACAAGAGGGAGAAGAAGCTCACTGAGGCCAGGGATAATTCGACTGACTCAAAAAGTAGTCCGAATACCATAAAGGAAGTTCGAAGCACAAACATCGACCCTCTAAGACAAACCGCGACCGACCTCGAAGAAGAAAGAGCCCACAAACGGCTAATAAGCAATATTTGGGGAAGATTCAAACTACCAGACGGGTGGACCACTCCGATTATCTCGGAGACGCCCCCTAACCATTAAGCGCAGACCTCGGAAACCCTAGGAAAGTCCCGCCCCTATAAATACCTCCTTCCGAACAAGAGAGAAGGAGGACGAAACATCCAGTCTTAAAAATCACTACTCCAATTTCTTTGAACTATCCTTATAGTATTTTCATTTAGCATACTGATCCGTTGTACTTCTTTATTTTAATTGCCATTCTATGCATATCTCTGTTCTCGGGGCTCCAATTTCTGAATAATTGTACCCGCAACAATTTAGCGCCCACCGTGGGGCCTCGAGAACGAATTCTAACCTTTCTTTGCAGGAATGGCAGACGATCCAGGAAAAACACACGCTATCGACGACCAGAAAGATGCTCCGACAGAAGGCCGCACCAAGGAAGCCAACCCCGGAGCAGTACGAGGAACTCCGACAGAGGCCGGACGAGGTCGGACTGCTACGACCAACAAAAGGACCCCTCGTCCACCAAACACGGGGGGAACAGTGACTGATCTGATGAGAGCATTTAACGCCACTCCTCTCGGAGAACTGACTTTTCCGCCGCCACCGCAGAACGTCTTAGGAGACCCCCATGTTGCGAGACTGGTAACACAAGTACAGGGCGCGAGAGAGATGATCGAGGCGGTGGGGGCTAGAATGAAGGATATGATGAGAAAGTACGAACTCCTTGAAAGGGAGAACCGGAGACTACAGCTTCAGGCAAGCAACGCGCATCCCATTGTCGAGGAGCCTAGAAGCGCGGGGAGAGATATCCGGGACATTGCGAGAAATCTGGAGGACGATTTCAATCGAACCGAAAAGACAGACGATCAGAGAACACCAGGAGATCCACCCATGCACACGGATCCGGTAGTTCAGCCGAACCAACCTGAGGTCCGAGCAATCCAGCAGATCGAACAAAGGTTCGAGCAAAAGCTCAGGTACTTCGAGTCATTGCTAGCCAAGGTACCCGGACTACGCCCGCCAGAAAAGACCATACCTCGCGAGAGCTATGCGGAATCCCCATTCGCTCCAGAGATTGCAGGGGCAGAGCTACCGCCCAGGTTCTCCCCGCCGAGCTTCATCCTCTACGATGAAACTTCAGATCCAGAAAACCACATTGCCGTTTATCGGCAGAAGATGTTGGCACTGGCAATTCCGGGTGCCTAGATGAAAGCCTGCATGTGCAAAAGTTTTGGCTCGAGCCTGATGGGGCCCGCTCTCCAACGGTTTATCAACCTGCCCCGAAGCTCGATCTCAACATTTGCAGAGCTGCATCAGTTGTTCCTTCGACAATATTCGAGTAGCAGGCGCCTCGACAAACACCCGAACGACCTCTACGCAGTGATCCAGAAACCGGGCAAGCCCTTGAGAGCGTACCTGTCTCGCTTCAACAAAAAAATGGTAGCGGTGCCGAACTGTCCATATAGCACCGCCGTACGAGCATTCACTAAGGGTCTCGACGTAGATTAGGACTTATATCACGAGCTATCCATCTATCCCTGCCAGACGATAGATGACGCCCTAAACAGAGCCTGGGCACTTATCAAATGGGAAGAGGACGAGCCCTACCGACGAGCGTGCCGCAGTAGCGGAAGACCCAACGTACGCGATGAGAATCGACGCGAGCAGAGGGACAAGCATCCGCCAAGATCGCATCCTTACCATAAGCCGCCACAAATTAACAACCTCGGTTTGTACGTCCTAGAGTACACGCTATCAATCGAGGCAACAGACCTCGTTCGGAACGTGCTTCGGAGGATGCCGGAGAAAGTAAGGTGGTCCCAAAAGATGAAAGCCGATCCGGCTTCACATGACGCCCAAAAGTTCTGTGAATTCCACAATGATCATGGTCATATGCCGAGCCCTACGCCTAGAAATGGTTGAGCTATTGAAGAAAGGGCTCTTATCTGAATATTTGTCGGATCATGGGAAAAGGAATTGGACTCGGGAGAAGCGAGTCGATGAGTCAGGACCATCCAAGGCAGATAAACCTAGATCTCGCAGCCAGTCCGCACTATCAATTGCATCACTGGAGGGTCAGAGATTAGTGGCATCACGAGATCTGCCGCCAAGAAAGCCAGACGATTAACCCGAGAGGAGGCTGCGGCCCCGCATAGAAACCCAGATCACTGTCCGATCGAGTTCACCAGCAAGGAAGCACCGGAGCTGAGCCATCCTCACGATGATGCGCTAGTAATCTCTTTGCTAATCTCGAACTGCCTAGTAAAGAGGATCTTGGTTAACAATGGGAGTTCGGCGAACATACTATTCCTGCATACGTTGAAAGAGATGAAGATCCCCGAAGGGAAGATAGTCCGGTCACAGACCCCCTAAATTGGTTTCAATGGTGGCGTCCAGATGATGATCGGAACCGTAACACTACTTACGTACTGCGGAGGAGCACATCATGACGTATCCTTCATGGTCATTGACGCCCCCAGCGCCTACAACGCCCTATTGGGACGGCCCTGGCTACACCAGCTGAAGGCGGTGCCCTCGACGTTCCATCAAGTGGTTAAATTCCCGACCTCTGGGGGAGTTTGCACGATCCGGGGCGAACAGAACGCAGCCAAGGAGTGCTACTATGCGAGCTTCAAGGCCGTATGCGTTCAACAGCACTTTGCCAGAAACGAACCGCTACCCCCAGCGGGAGAATTTGAAGAGACCGAGGAAGTCGGACTTGACCCGGCCGATCCAGGGAAGAAGACAAACATCGGTGCCAGATTGGATCCTGAAGTCCGAGCACAGTTGATCGAGTTTCTCAGCTCGGAGAGAACCACTTTTGCATGGTCCCACAAAGATATGGTGGGAATCGACCTAGAGATAATGATGCACCAATTACAGGTTGATCCTAATCATAGACCCGTACAACAAAGAAGGAGGAAATTCCCAGCCGAGAAGAACGACGCAGTTAACGAAGAGATACAGAAGTTGTTGGACATTGGATCTGTAAGGGAAGTAAAGTATCCGACGTGGCTCACTAACGTTGTGGTAGTAAAGAAGAAGAACGGAAAGAATAGAGTCTGTGTGGATTACACGGACCTCAACAAAGCATGCCCTAAAGATCCATACCCGCTACCGCATATCGACTGCATCGTTGACGCAACCGCAGGGCACGAACTGCTAAGTTTCATGGATGCATTTTTGGGGTACAATCAAATCCTGATGCACCCCGAAGACCAAGAAAAAACCGCCTTCATGACGAACAAAGGGATCTACTGCTATAAGGTGATGCCGTTCGGACTTAAAAACCTCAGGGTCGACATATCAGAGGCTCGTGAACAAAATGTTCGAACCACTTATAGGGAAGACAATGGAGGTGTACATTGATGAAATGTTGGTAAAATCGAAGGAATCCAAAGATCACGTGCATCATCTACGACAGGCTTTCGAAGTGCTGAATAAGTATCGAATGAAGCTAAACCCAGCAAAGTGCACCTTCGGAGTAGCATCTGGAAAATTCCAAGGCCACATAGTGACTCACCGAGGAATCGAGGCTGATCCCTCGCAAATAAGGGCCGTAAAGGGGATTGCACATTCTCGGAGCCCGAAAGAGATTCAAAAGCTCACGGGCAGATTAGCAGCCCTCAGCCGTTTCATCTCAAGATATTCCGATCAAACGCACGAGTTCTTTTAAGTGCTTCGGAAAGGAAAAAAATTCGAGTGGACAGACGAGTGCGTAAGAGCACTCGAGCACTTAAAAGATTATCTAACCAGCCCGCCACTCCTGTCTAAGCCCGAGAAAGTGAAAACCCTACTACTCTACCTGTCGGTATCCGAGCACGCACTTGGAGCAGCGCTAGTCAAAGAAGTAAATGGGAAGCAATATCCCGTGCACTATGCGAGCAAGCCGATGCTCGACGCCAAGACAAGATACACGGCACTAGAGAAACTAGCATTAGCACTAGTCACAGCATCGAGGAAACTACGACCCTACTTCGAATCACATCCCATCAAGGTGGTGACCTCCTATCCATTGCAAACTGTCTTTTCAAAGCCGAGCTTGTCTGGTCGACTATTGAAGTGGGCAGTAGAAATTGGAGACTATGGCCTCGAATTCGAACCGCGCACCACAATCAAGTCACAAGTATTGGCAGATTTCGTAGCTGAGTTCACGGCAGGGCTACAGTTAGATGCGAAAAAGGAGGTCGCGAGCTTGGAAGTCGGCGAAACAGCTAAAGAGCCATGGATTATCCAAGTAGACGGATCAAGTAATATGCACGGCAACGGGGGAAATAAATAAAATGGATATGTGTGGAAGAAAAAAACGGGGGAAATAAATAAAAGTGTCATGGTTTGTGTTGAAAATCTAAGGAGTTGGGTAGATATGAATAGATAATGAGTTGAGATTGATGAAGTGGACACACTGAAGTTGATTTTAGTCACTTGGCCAAATATTTCCCTACCTTTCACTAAAAAGCCTACATTACAACCTTGAATAAAGTCCTTTCTGATCTTAGACTTGTGTGCACATAATTGCAGTGGAGATTTAGAATATTTGCAAGCCTATGGTAGAGCTTAATTTGCATGACTTGTGTGTGAACTCACAACTATCCTAAACACTTGAGTGAATGAGTGAAACACTTCCTTTGTGAGTCTTCCATAGTTTACAAATTTTCTGATTCTTTCAAAATTGTTGATGTCTTGTGGATTTTCGAGTTTGAATGTGATGAATCTTGTGAGGCATTGCACTACTCTTCTGCTTGAGCTTTTGATTCTTTCTTTTGTTGATAGAGGACAATCAAGTGTTTAAGTTTTGGGGGTTTGATAAACTTGTATTTCTACTCTCGTATCGCAATGTTTTCTCTTCTCTTTTATGTGTTTTTGTTTATTTTATCTAATAATTTGAGCATGAGTGTATAGTGGACGGTATTATGCTTCTGGTGGAAGATTATGCAGGAAAAATGAAAAAAAGTGAAGAATTGACTAAGAAGATGAAGAAAGTCACCAAGAAGTAGCTGTCTGTTTCGACCGAGTTGGAATCCAACTCGACCGTGGTGGAGAAGAAGCAGCCCGGCCATGGTGGAATACATCCCAGGTGAGATGGATGCTCGAAATGCGTTGAAATCAGGCCAAAGAAAGATCGAGACGAGGAGAAGATCTCGATCGTGGCAGCCTTGATCCCGGCCGAGACGCGCGGTTCTAAAGACCTAAATTGCACGTGTTGAATGTTTAAAGAAGCAAGATACCATATCAAGATATGGACGAATTTTGGAGCCAACATACCATCCAAAGCCTTAACCCTACCACTATATAAACTCATATTTAGCTCATAATTAGGTTGTTGAATTTTTACACATTATTCTATCTTTATTTTTCTGTTTTCACTTTAAGTTTTTCAGAATTCCTCTTTAATTTTATTGTTTGAACCTTTACTTTTTAATGCAATCTTTAATTTTCCTTGCAATATTTTTCTTTAATATGTTAGGCTAGAACCCTAAGTAGGTTCTAGGGTTTCTCCATCTGTGATGCATGTTTTGATTCAATAATTCAAATCCTTTAAACTGGTTTAAATTCTATGTTTTGTTTTAAGTCTATTCTCATCGAAGGATCGAGAGATGAAGATTGAGGTAGGTTACAGTTATTAATCGAAGGTCCGAGAGGTGAAGGTTAGTAATAGGAAGTTAGAATTTAATACTTTTGATTATCTGTCCGACTAAGAAGATTTCAATTGTAGGATTTTATCTGAATTTTTATGAAATTAATAAACTGGTGTTTTTGAGACCGAGAGGAGATAATCATTAGTTAGTAATTTAGGATTTAATTGCCCGACCAAGGAATTAATTCCACCATAACAGATTTTCTACCAAAAATATCTTTTCTGGGTTTGAATATTTGTTTCTTGCATGTTGATCAGATTGGTAGATCTCCCTAGAATCTGTGCTTTTAATATTTGAATTTTATCTCTTTCATTACTTGCTTTGAAAACCCCAAAACCCTGAAATTCGAATTATCCAAACAAAGGTTTTGAAAACTACATTCAGTACATGATTTTCCTTTGCAGCACTATCCCTGTGGGTTTGACAACCTCTGGGTTATTATAAATTTATTTGCTCTGTGCCATAATCTTTATGCAGGATTTTGCATCGATCAATACATCAGGCTGACAAGTCCATGATTGATGACATCACGAGTATGATCGATCCCTAGATTGGCAAGTTTGTTGGTGAGACTTGAGAGTACTTAGACTGGTAAGTCTGAAATCCATACTTGGTATGCTCCATGCTGATGAGTCTCAAACTTGTCAGTTCCTTCAAGACCTAGACTGGTAAGTCTGGTAGCTGGACTGGTGAGTTTTATACTTGGTGTAATCCAAACTTGTCAGTTCCACACTCATGTATCCCATACTTGTGAGTTTGGTTTGAACCTTAGTCTTTTGAGTCTTGCACATCCAGATTGATTCACCGGTCTGGTCTTCGATCAGCTCCAGTTTACAACTCAATAAAAACACCTATACAAGACTTTACATTTTAAGACCGTTCTGAGACTAATCTAGAGACATGTTGGTTAGATCTAAAAATCAGCTTTGAACCACCAAAACTTAAAAAGTACGAAAATTCTAACAATTTTTTCCTTTTTGTTATGGTCAAAGCCATCTAACCATTCTAACCACTAAGCTGGTCAAGAGGAGTGATTGAATCTCCGAGCTTTTACAAGTGTTATCTATTAAACTATAAGATCAAGAAGAGTTCCCCCTTAAACTCAGTCTACTCTACTTAAGATCTCCCCCCTTAAAATAGGAGAGACATTGCTCGCTTTAAAAAATATTAATGTAAGATCAAAGCAAAAAAGAAAATCTTAAGTGTCAGAGCAAAACATAGATAAATACTCTCTCTTGTGATATTCCTCTCCAGTGGTGGTACTCCCGGAATACGGGCTAGCAGGGACTCGAAGTAGTTCAGGCGGCTTTCGATCACGCTCATAGTTGTGGTCGCGATTATCGCAATACCATCTTCGCCAGCCTTTGTCCTGGGGCCTCTTTCTGCGTTAGGGGGACAGTTTTGACCACGTCCGCTTGTGTTGTGGTCGAATTCCACGTTCAGGTTCCTCGGGGTGATCGGTGGATGCCGAGTAGAACTTTCAGGGCTGTGACCCACGGTTGGCGGTCCACCGTAGGTCTTGCTGCCTGGAGGCGTTGATTCTCCTCCAGCACTTCTGGGTGAGCTCTCGCCATTTGCTCCATTTGGAGGTTGACCCTCGCGATCTCCTGTTGCACATCTCTCACCTAGTTCATGAGTTGTGCCACGTTCGGGTCGCTCATCGACGATGGGTGAGGTGGAGGGAAGCTTAAAGTCAACTGTGTCGCGCGGTTTTGCTCCATTCCAAGGAGGAGATTCTGGAGCGCCCCTACTCGGGTTCCCGTGGGCTCTGCCCCTCGGGAGGGCTCCCTCTCAATGTCGGAGCTTACTGTCGTAACCTGTTCTTTAGCCACGATGGGCGTCAAATTGTTGAGGTTCGAATTGTGATGTTTTGATGTGTTAAAACTGTGTACCAAAGTCTAGGCCTTAGAGTTATTACCTCAGAGTAACGAATACGGAAAACTGAACAGACAATATTCCAACTAGCAAGGATTGCTATATCAAGAAAAAACTGTGGATACAGCTTTCATATAAGAAACTGTTGAGAGGCGCTCACAGTTTCTGATCAGAACAGCTTCACGTCAAAGGAATAAATGAAGAGCAAAGATGTCAATCAGTCATAAAATAACATTAAATAAGTCAAAGGAAACACTCAATTGTGACCGGCGTACAACGTTGTTCAGCGTCTGACACATCAAGTACAAACTGCCCTACAAAAAGGACGGCAGTAGTTCAGAAAAGGCAGAGAAGTAGGTCTACTTTTCAGAGAAGGATGGACTCTGATTGGACATCCTTCAAAATGTCTCTACCGGCTATTTTCAAATTTCCAACTATAAATAGCAGGAGATTCAGAGACAAACACACAACTTCGAACACATTAAAAGCTTGTCGTTACTCTATCGAACTAAAAAATCAAACGCATTGAAAGCTCTCAGTCGAAAGGCATACTTCTATGGTTTATTTATTGAACACGAGGTATTTATTGCTTAAGTAATTTTCTGTGATTCTCCGTGTGACCTAGTGTGCACGAGGATTAAGTCTCCTGACTTAGTCTACATTCTTGGTGTTCTTACTTTCTAAGTGAGAACACAGCAGCCTTCCTTTCTGAGGGAAAGAAGATTATCATGGGCAACTGCCAAACAGCTTACGTTCTAGGAAGAACTGAATCATCTACCCACCGGAGAAGGAGAAGGTGTAAAAATTGATATTGAAATCACCGTGAGAGGTGATATTGTAACGCCCCGTATTTTTCCAACCTTTTATTTAATAAATTGCGAAGCAAACGTCACTACAACCATTATATTATTAATATCATCAAGCGACTTCTCTATGATATCCGAATTATAGCTGCGAGGACGAATAGTAAAATTCGATAAATAAATAACGGATGACGATCAGAATAATTTATTCGACTCGGAAATATTTAATATTATCGTAGCGACGCGATTGGGCCGAGTTAATTATTTAAGCCCAGCATTTTTATTTATTGGGAGAATTGGGCTAAGAGGACTCTATTTATTTAACGTGTTGGGCCAATTTAAATAGGAGCCCACATGAGAATAAATAAAATAGCCCAACTAATTAATTTAGCAAGTCCATGTATATTTCCTTATTTAAATTCATAATTATCGAAATAAATATCGAGATGAGAATTTTAGTCCGGAAAATATTTATATAACCTCCGAGGCAAATCTCGGAATTTAATTCCATTAAATGGGATACCCCATATTTTTGACACACACATATATATATATACACGAGATGATGATCGATTTTAATTGCGAGCCGATGGACATATGATCGAGTTGTTGGAATAATTAATTCCCTACTTATTAATTTTATTAGCCATATTATTCCTATTTTAAAGATGAGAACTTAATTAAATATGGGAAGACCCATATTATTATTTTATGCCCAAATATTCATACGACGTCCGATTGAGACGATTCGAAATGCCAAAGCAAGAATTCGAAGAGAGAAAAATTGTCGTATCATTTATTTAAATTATCGGATGCAAGACCATAGTAATATAATTTAATTAGAGATCATGGGATATATTTATTCCATCATATATGTAGTGATATGATTGCTCTAGCCCCTATTTTGGCTATTTACCTACAAGGGCAATTAGTTACAAAATAAAATTCAAATCATTAGAGGGCAAACATGGAAAGTATGGTTGTGATCATTACAAAATCCCATCAAACCATGCAAGTATATTTCTACACTCCATCACCTTATTTCTCCTTCCCATAATCGACACACTCCCCATTTTATTACCAAAAATTCATTTTTCATTTTATCTCCATAAATTATTACAACCTTATATTAAATCATGCAATTATTTTTCCTACACTCCAATTATGAAAGATGGAATATTATTATTAATAATAATTATTCCCCAC
>JAPKLW010001845.1:18915-127257 GCA_026898455.1 Plectranthus barbatus | reverse complement strand
CTACTTCCTAAATACTTCTCCACCATCATCCCATCTAATTTCCAACAGTTTTCCCACAAAGTTGTGCGATTACCCTCCCCAAGCTCCTTCACTTGTGGATTGCTGAAGAGCTTTTCGAAAGTAAAATCTACGATCTGGAATATGGGGTGGAATGCTTGAAAGTAAAATCTAAGGATCCTTATATATATTTAGAAAATTTTGGGATGGAATGTTTGAAGAAGCTCGTCTCCCATAGTGTGGTCATCATCTGCAAGCACAGCTCCACATTCAAAATCAAATCTTGCAAGCTCCATTCTGCCTTTTGGCACTTGTGCACTAAGGAAGCAAGGAAGATGAAGCTTTTCCATGTCTTAAAGAGATCAATCCATGCTTCCAAAGATGAAACTGAAAGCCAGCGCCGGTTGTCCGTTCAAAACAACATTTTATTCGGCATTAAACAGGTGTATAACTCAATGGCTGCCACATTTACAGCACGTTCTCTGCTTTGTACTGGTCCAGATCATGAATATCAAGTACCGATATGTTTGGATTTGGTGTTGCTGAAGGTGTTGGATGCTGTTGCAATCCGTTTCTACGAGTTTCCAATAGAGGTACAGAAACTTGTGCGGTTAAAGTATCTTGCCTTGACTCATCATGGGAAACTCCCTAGTTCCATCTCCAAACTCAAAGAGCTGCAGTGCCTGATTGTCCGTCACCATCATAGCATTAGATTTGTAAGAGATGTAGATTCAGTTTGTTTGCCAAAGGAGATGATAGATGAGATCCGAGATATGCCGGAAGTGAGGTGCGTAAAACTGCTAGTAGATTCAACTTCTTTGGCAAGGGAGATCTGGGAGAAGATCTGCTATATTCAAGAAGAGTGGAAATCCTCCGAAGTGCTTAATAATCCAGCTGGTTTGGAAAAGAAGACCTGGATGAAATTTTGGAGATTCGCCAGCGGAGAGGACTCAACTTGTTTTCCAAAGGAGATTTTAGGACAAGTCGGGGAGAAGATATGGGATATGCATGAAGCGTGGAGTAACAAATTGCAGAGAGATTCACTTGGTATAGTGAAGGAGATATGGGAGGAGATGTGGGAAATTCAGGAAGTGAGGTACGGGTCAATATTTTTGCCAAAAGAGATATGGGAGATGCGACAACTGAGGCATCTTCGGATCATAGGAAGAAACCTACCAGATCCAAGTTATGGAACTACCCTACCAAACCTCTCAACACTTTATGTGAATGCTCATAGCTGCACCTACAGAGTTTTCAAGAGTCTCCCCCGTCTTAGAAAGTTAGGCATAAACATCGAGTTACTGCCTGACACTACTGCTGAAACCATAAGCTGCTTCAAGCATATTAGAGTTCTCAATAATCTTGAGTCACTTAAATGCGTGGTGGGGAATCCTCAACGAGTTGTTGCCCCAGCAGCTGATCAGCTTTCGAATTTGCCGAGAAGTCTGAAAAAGCTGAGCTTGAGTGGGTTAGGATATGGTTGGGAGTGCATCAGTGTTATTGGTTCTCTTCCAGAGCTTCAAGTGCTAAAGCTGCGATGCGCTGCCTTCCAAGGACCAGAATGGGAAACCAAAGTTGATGAATTCCGGAGCCTCAAATATCTGCTACTTGAAGATATTGATCTCGTGCAATGGACAACTGCCAAAAATGGCTGCTTCCCGAAACTCGAGCGCCTCATCATTCGGCACTGCTACAAATTAAAAGAGCTACCTCGGCCTAGAGCTATCACAATGATAGAAGTAGTTGACTGCAGCCCTTCACTTGTGGCTTCTGCCCAGCAAGCAGCTTCTAAAGTTGAAGTTGTGATCACATCATCATGGAAACTTCGACGATGACTAACTCTCAAGGTAACTTTCATGACATCTCCGTTTCTGTTTGTGTTAATTTCATCTTTCAAACATGGTCTACGGGAAAATGGAATGTTGAGTATTTTGTATGTGTTTAGGATTAATTCTGCAGTAGTTTGCATAGTTAATTCTGCATTTAGTTGTTGGGAGTCTTTGTTTATGAATTAATTTCTTCTTGCATAGATTTTCATAGAATTATGCAGTTTGGTGTTAAGTTCGAATAAGGAAGAAATTGAGAGTATGCAGTAAGGTGAAGCTGTAGCATGAAGCCAGCATTTAAGTGATTTAGAGAGAGAGAGAGTTCTCAACTGGCTAATTGTGCAGTGCTGAAATACACGAGCTAATTGAGGCAACCTGAAAGCACACTTTTGAGGAAGAGAATCGCATTTATAAGGGACATGAAATCATTTTCAGTGAGGGGAAGTTCTGGAACATAGAAACAGAGAAATGAAGAGTTTGATCTGGAGATGGTTGAAGGAGGAATTCTCAAGGCCGTTTGCTGAAGATTGAAAGATTTGGTTCTTCATACTCGTTTGGTTGAAGTCTTAGCTGAATATTTACTTTTGAATCATGTTTTGCTTTAATCAAACCCTTGTTATTTTACCTTTCTTATGAGCTATGTGTTTAGGCTCGAGTTATTGACTATAATGTTTGGAATACTTCCAGTTGCAGATTAATCGAATATTAAGAGCCTTGATTGGATCTACAATGTCGAACATGGGTGAATGTGGGTTGTTAGACAAAACCATGTTTAGTATTGAGCTGATCATTTATCTATTTGGTATAGGAATATGTTGAACATGATTAATTAGAGCACATCTGAGGTTTGGGAAAACTGTTGGATATATTTTGTGGTTTTGCATATGAAGAGCATGAGGTTAATGTTAGCAACATCTTTTACAGCATAGTGTAGTCAACAGCCTGAGTTGTTTGAATTACCTTGATTTAACAATTTGATTTTATTGTGCTATTGCATAATATAATTCTCCAAATTGTATATTTAGTTAAGTTCAAAGTTTTATTTATTCTGGATAACAAATTTTTGAGAAAACACTCCATGTAAATGTGTGAACGATTACGAACTTAAACAGTATACACTTGTAGTCACTCGTGAACACACCAAATATCACCACGAAACAGTATACACTTGTAGTCATTCGTGAACACACCAAATATCACCACGATCACTTCCGATATCGAGTCATGGTTTCTACGTTTGATCCCCTTGCTTTCCTCCTCTCTTCTTTTTTGGGTTGTTGCTTTGAGATCCGGAACTTATGTTTTGATTGTGGGACTAATCATGCGGGATGGAGGGAGTATGTTTTTACTAGATTATACTCTTGCGTGCATTAATATTTAATAATTCATATTAGAATGCAAAAATATAATTAATAAAATTATACATATTTTAATAATTATTCAATTTATTAACTTGTATCCATCTGTATTTAAAATATAATTATAATTGCACTTTAAATTATAACAATATATCTAACTATATATGAATTGCTAAAAATTCAAAATTAAAAAATTGCTCATACATCCATTAAGAAAGTCCGAACGAGCATTTGCTGGGGTGATAGGGACCGGTGGCTGAGCTTCAAAGGTGTGGAAGATTCATGCAAAGAATCCAAGCTTCAACTCATCAAACTCCCCATGGTAACTAATCGTCTCTTTGTGTTACGAAAGCGAAACAAAAATAAATAATTGATGACTACGTTTTCAAACAATACCAAAAATATTTTACTAATGAAAGTATAAAATTATTTGTGTTGGGATGGTTAACAAAGGAAGAGGTGGGTCATTTATATAGGCAGGGCTCAAGGCCTTTCTTTAGTTTCCTACCAATGTGGGACAAGGAAATAGGCCTACCAACAATTTGCACTGAAAAATGAAGTTGGTTTGTACAGGCACGACGTCATGTGCAGCGAGGAAGCCATTGCTGGAATCCTAAGCAATAAATAATTTCATTCAGAATATAATCTATTTTATTTTATGGACAATTCTAAACACAATTCCTTTTTAATCCTTGTAAAGTCTTTTATCCCTTTCACAAGTTTCCTGTATGCGAACACTTCAGTTACAAACGAAAACATGCTATAATTTATTATCCATTACAAATTCATGATTAGAAATATAATGAAGAAAATTTATTTATAGTCATATCAAATCTTCATGTTTTTTGACAGCAGAGGTGGGTATGAGCACGATTTGGTTGAGAGGATTGTGCAGAATCTGCAGATTGTTGGGTCAGTCCACTCTTTTTGTGAGCTTGACTAATAAAATAGGCCATTAGGATTATTATATTAAAAGAAAATAAAAGAGAAGTTAGTGTGGGGTGAGTAGCAGCAGTAAGAAAGAAAAACAAGAAACAAAATAGAGAGAAGAGAGAAAAGGGCTCATTCCCGGAATACACTGTAGCAGCCGCAAAGAAGTGCCGATTGCCGGAGTTTGCACCATTGGATCGTCACGAAAATTTGACAGCAAGTTCGTGACTCCCCTGCCTTCATTCTGAACAGCGGAGATCAGTTTTTGAGCACCCTAAGGTGGTCTGCTCGTGGCGAACTGAAGCAGCCTGTTTTGGGTTTGTGTTGTCTCTCTTGATCTCTTGTTTCCTCTTAGTTGCCAAGATTAGGTGTTTAATTTTGATGGATTTATTGTGTACCAAGGTCTTGTGTATTTGATCTTGATGTTGATGGTGTGCCTCTAGTTTGTTGAGCTAGGGAGAATTTTGGTTGTACCCATTATTGTTGGATATATAGTGGATGATTTAAGCGGCCTACGTGTCCCGTGGTTTTTCTCTTATTCAAGAGTTTTCCACGCTAAAATTCTTGTATCGTTACTTTGATTGGCTCATTAGTTGATTGTTGCTTGTGTTCGTTGTTGATGATTTGAATGTGGTGGTTGTAAACCCCATCAAAGTGGTATCCAGAGCTCAGGTTGTAGTTGTTGAGTTTGATTCAAATCATGGAGGGCAACACAAGTAGAATGGTCACTTTAAATGGGTCCAACTATCATGTATGGAAGGGGAAGATGGAAGATCTTCTTTATGTGAAAGAATATTACTTACCTATATTTGCTACTGCGAAGCCGGCTGACAAAACAAGTGTTGAATGGGAATTACTTCATCGCCAAGTGTGTGAATATATTCGATAGTGGGTGGATGATAATGTCTTAAATCATGTTAGTGAGGAAAAGGACGCAAAGAGTCTTTGGAAGAAGCTTGAAGAGCTATATGCTAGAAAGACCGACAACAACAAGCTCTATTTGATCAAGCAGTTATTAGGGTTGAAGTATCAGAATGGAAAAGCAATGACAGATCACTTGAATACATTCCAGGGCATTATTAATCAACTGACTGGAATGAAAATCAAGTTTGATGAAGAGGTTCAGGGGTTGTTGCTTCTTGGTACCTTGCCTGATTCTTGGGAGACATTGAGAATGTCATTGTCTAACTCAGCCCCAGATGGTGTCTTGTCTATGGATATAGTCAAGAGCAGTATTCTCAATGAGGAGATGAGAAGAAAGTCAACGAGTTCTTCTTCACAGTCAGATCTTCTATTCACAGAGAACAGGGGGAGGAGTCAGAGTAGAGGCCCAAAAGACAAAAACAGTAAGTATGCAAACATTGAGTGTCATTACTGTGGTAAAAAGGGGCACATAAAGAGGTTTTGCAGAAAGTTTCTACTAGAGAACCCAAACAACAAAAGCAAAGAGAAGAAAGCCGATGAATGAGAAAAGTGTGACACGGCAGCCATAACGACAAATGAGTTCTTTGTGATGTATGATGGTGATACCGTCAATCTTGCTTGACAAGAGACTAGTTGGGTGATTGATAGTGGTGCCTCGATTCATGCTACTCCGAGGAGAGATTTCTTCGCATCTTACACTTCTGGTGACTTTGGAAGTGTTAGAATGGGAAATGATAGTACTATCAAAGCTGTTGGAGTTGGAGATGTGCATTTGGAGACCGACAATGGGAACACCTTGATTCTGAAAGGTGTGAAGTGTAGGGTTTTCCCGTGAACCGAATCACCAAAACCAAACTGAACCGGATCGGATCTATGGATATTGCTCATAATACAAATTCTCAAAACCCTAGCATGCTCCTATGAATTTAATACAAGATTGTGGATTTAGGGTTTACCGTTATTCCGTAGTCTCTGAACCGATCTTTCGCGTTTGAATTCCAAACCTCAATTCAACCACGCGATTCGAATTTGTCTGCGAAAACAGAAATTAGCAATCTAATTTCAAAACAAAATTCGAAAAACAGAGAAAGAAGAAAAGACATTTGTTCTCCAGATTAGATCTTCAGATCTGTATCCCAATGTTGTTCAGATCTACTACTGGTGAGGACTCCGTAGATCTGTAATCTGAGCAGGACCAGAATCGAAATTCTCCTCCCTTGAATCTCCAGTCGGCGCCCCTCTCTTCTCTGCCCTAGGTTTTTGACTGATTTGAATAATCACAAAAGGTGGCTAGGGTTTCCAGAGAGAGTGGTCTATTTATAGACCCAGGGTTTTATCCCTAATGGGCTACTGGGCTCAATTCAGCATATTTATTTGGGCCAGACCTGGGACCTAATGCAAATAATAAAGTGGGCCTTTAAATTAATTAATTCCCATGTGCACAACCCAGGACACAATTAATTAATTAATATTAATTGTTTTTCACCACAGAATTAATACTGACCTACCCCTTTATTACCACGTTATGAGAACGGGTTGCATTAATTGAGAATCCCCATATTTAAGATTACCGGACATCCATTAATTAATCGGAGCCTCTGACAAGCTCTCACTACAATTAATTAATATCTTATTATTCCTGAGTAGTACCACTCAAACCTTATCACTCGTGCCTGAACTTAATCAGCCTGCAGGACTTTGGCACGATGAATGTTATTGAGCTCCTCAGGGAATGTCCCCATCCTATTACTCGGATATGGTTACCTAAGTTCAGTCTCAGGCGGTACTACACGAACTGCTGTTACCCAAGATGCGGATATACAAGTGCGCTGTGTTGGCTCTCCACCATGGCAAGTCAAAGCAACAGTCAACCCGTGCAAACCCCTGAACCTTCGTTAGGGTTTGGACTCAATCAATATAACGGATCTAATTTGGTTTTGGATGTTTCTTTTGTTAATTAAGGTGTGCAGTCGAGCTATGGACTTTAAAAAGCGCTTGATGGGAGGCAACCCATCCGGGAATGCCAGCAGCAGCAGGATAGGGTTGAGCAATGACGCACCATCTACCTTTTTGACAAACTTAGTCTAACTTGACTAAGTTTGGGGGGAAGTGCCGGTAGTCGGTGCTCTGGTTCATTCTCTCCTCTATCTCTTTATCTTTACTATGCTTTCTAGTTTAGTCTAGTTTAGTATTGAACAATGATTTTGATCTTCGATTGGGTTGTATAATGATATTGATTTACCTTTGTTTTGAATGTTGAATGTGGATTTGGATGATGATTTTTATGGTTTAATATGATGTGTTGATGGAATATTTTGGCAAGCTTGCATGTGTTTAAACTTTTCTATTTGGTTTTGGTATGTGGATGTGTTATGGTTTGGTATGAATGGTGGGGCTAGTGGATATTGTTTTATTTGTGTTGATGTTTCGTTTGAGGAAGTTGGTGGAAATGAGAACTTAATTGGCTTGTTTATGCTCAAGAGTTTGGTGGTGTTTGTGTTGATTTGTAGTGGGTGCCAATAAGGACTGGAGAATGGTGATTGTGCCTACTGATGGGTAACGCTTTCTATCGTTCTTCCTACCATTTAGTTTCATTACATTTGTTTTATGGCATGTAGATTGTTGTTAGGATTGTTGTGTGCTTGTGTGTGTGTGATGAACCCAAATGAGGCTTGAGATTTAATCATGATTTACTTAGTGGAGTTTGATGTTTACCTCAACTGATGATTGGGCGGAATTTTGTTTTCGAAGCATGTTTTAAGTTTAACTTTTGAATTGCCGAGTTTTGTATGTGGTTAATGCATAGGACTTGACAAAAAGCTGTGAGGTTTGAGCCATGATATTGTCATATCTATATTGTTTGTGAGTGGCAAGATTGAGAGTACGACAAAATTTTAGTACTTGAGTGAAAATATTTAATAGTTAAGATATATATTTTTTTCTTTACTCTCTAAAAAATAATTACAGAAAAAATGAGAAAGCTAACATAATTTAACTATCAATGAATTATGATTCATTTAAATACAATAAATTAAAAATGGCCAATGGTAAAATGAAGCAATAATTTAATCAAATAACAGTAAAGAATAATAGATGGTTCAAATATATTTAATAATTTATTTTATGTAGAGGCTAATTATTTTTCATTAAAAATTGTTTTATGTTTTTCTTTTGTTTCACTATATATACAGAACCATAAAAAATTAATAATTAATAAATAAAATTTTGTGTAGCAATTAACAAAAATAATATAAATTAACAAATTGTAAGATATAAATCAATTTGAATAGATATTTATCACTCCGAATCACTCTTAATCTATATAATTAACTTTAGAATTAAGAAAACTGGTTGAGGGATTAGTTTTTCAAAAATAACATGTATTGATGCTATCTTAATTGTCTAATTAACATTAACTTTTAATTCTATACAAGTCATTGAAACCAATCTACATAAAATAATATTATAAATACTACGAAAATATCTAATTGTTTCATTAGGTTGGTATTTTGTTAATATTGATTTACTACGAAAATTATTAATTGTTTCATAAAAATAGTCGACGTATTAAATTAATACCTTATAACATATTTTTGATTTAAGTTTACTTCAATAAAGAATCATAGGAGAAAAGAATGAAATCATAAAGGAGAAAAATAATCTCATAAAGAAGACCTCAATTTAATTTGTAATTGATAATTGGGGAGGATGAAAGGATCAATGAAGAATTTGTTTAATAAATTAATAATATCATGCGAATATGATATGCATATAATTCCAAATAATGTTCCATTAACATTTATTTAAATATAAATTATAGTAACTTTTTAATTACACTCTTACAAAATGCTTCAATATAAATATAATAATACATTTTGTAGATAAATCAATTTCCGTTTTCTTTGAATAATATAGTTGTTTTTATGCTTAATAAAAAATAGAAATAAACATATTTTTTCTTAATTTAGACATAAAAGATTTGATGAATTAATAAAATAAAGTGTACTATTAGTATAAAATGAATTATAAAATATCTCTTGAAGATTATTTTTTAAAATATACTGAATATACATTTTGACCGCAAATTAATTTAAAGTTAATATATGTAGATTTTTTTTTCAAAATTGATATTTTAATTAAGCAAGATGAAAAGGAAAACATAGTTGTGATTTTTATTTTAGTTGTAAAGGTTAAGACGAGATGAAAATTAATACGCCAGCGTCGGTCAACTGGTGAACAACCAGTGAGAGGCTATGGTCAAGGGCGGAGATGAGCAATCACGGATTGGCTGCTACAATAGTTTATAGCTATATATATAGATACGTGTTGTAAATTCCCTCAATGGGGGTCATACATGTTCAGATTCACAATATAAAAATTTATACAAAATGCAAAGTTGAGGGGCTTTCAGCACTCCTCTGCGATCTCTTTAAAATCATCCATGTCTCCATCATACTTGAGCCACATTCTCACGATTACCCGCACATACTTACTCCGCAACATCTCATCAATCACTGTTTCCACAATTCAACAAATTTATTGTTGAGAAAATCCACCCACAATAATAAATAAATAATGTTTATTTAATGCTTAAACAAAAATGAAATTAGTCGACAATCTCTAAGAATTATATATGCTAATAATCATTATTATTATTTTTATAAATATATTACTTTAATATTTATTTGTGTGTATAATGTTAATTTTATGAATGAAGCAAGTATATAGGGGTGAACACGAAACAAGTCGGTTCGCGAGTTACTCGGGATCGGCTAAAAAAACTCAAAATTGACTCAATACAAATAAAATTGAGCTCAAGCTTGAGAAAGTAGTTATCGAGCTCGAGCTTCATGATACTCGATTCGATAAGCTCGCAAGCCTTATCGAGATCGAGCTTAAATCAACCTTGTGTTCGAGTTAGGCTCACAAGCCTTATCGACTTAATATAATTTAAAATTTTATTTCTAAATTTATTATTTATTACTCCCTCCGTCCCACATAAATTATCCACATTTCCTTTTTCGTCCGTCCCGTGATTTAGTCCACTTTTCTAAAATAGCAAGTTTTTCACATTCATCAATAAAATATTTATTCCACTACCACCAGTACTACTCACATACCTTAGTTACCGTGTCCGATTAAATTGTGACAATTTGACTGGGACATAGGGAGTAATAAATAAATTTTAATTTTTGTTAAAATTTAAAATAAATTATAAAAATCGAGCCAAGTCGAGCTTGACAAGTTTGACACAAAGTCAGGCTCCAGCTTGAAAATTTAAGCTCAATTGAGTCAAGCTCAAGCTTGGCCATACTCAACTCGACTCGTGATGACCCCTACAAGCACATTAATTCATCTCAAATTGATTTAAAAATTAGGTACAATCCATAATGAACAATACAATATTTGTTTCATTGGACAATAAAAAAAGTATTTCAAATGGAATTCGCTCAATATTTTACAAAAATATGATCTCACGTGATACTCACTTAAACATATAATAGGAAATATATCAATAGAGATAGGAAATATGATAATAAAGAGTATGCAATGAGATATGAAGAGATTTACAATAATAGATAGTGGCAATTCTTATGGATCAAATTTTTATTGTGCCGTTAGCAATTCATTGTTAAGGCCCAATTCGTATATGATGTGCTAAGGGGAGGCTCAATTCGTATATAAACCTTGAAGCTCAATTATATCGAGTTTTAATATTATATAATATGGAACTAAAAAACCAAAAGTAAATTTGTCACATGGACATGCAATATAAGGTTTATTTCAAAAATAATTTATTTGATATCTAGAATGAATATTTATCTCATGCAACGCAAATGTGTAATACAATATTTAATATTAGAAATATTGATTGGAGTGACACAAAAAATGATGGGCATAAATTAAAATATCCCAGTGTGTGCGAGTTAAAGTATGATAAAAGATAGTAAAATGTGTAGAGAGAAATGAAAGAAGACAAATAAGATTGTAAATCAATTATGATTAGTTAAATAATTTAAAGTTCCAGTTTTAACTTGATTAGTAAATTGAAAGTTTTAGCTAAATTCGATCGAATTTTAATATTTCATTGCTACATATTAATATAATAATTAAGATTTATATATTTTAATAATATAATAATAAAACTATATATACACTGTGCAACGCGTAGGTAGCAATCTAGTTATCCTTATTTTAAACCCCATGAGTAATTCATCTTTTATATATCATTAAAATGATTGATTTGTAGAATATTGTCAGTAATTTGCAGAGAAGTTGATGGTGAGTACTCCCTCCGTTCTAGTGAAGTAGTCTCATTTCGGCACGGAAATTAAGGGTTGTGAGTATAGTATAATTATATTTTATTAGTGAGTGTAAAAAAGTTTGCTATTTTAAAAAAATGGGACAATTCTATAAGACAGACAAAAAAATAAAATGAAACTACTTCAATAGGATAGAAGGAGTATATTATTTCGTTCCATGATCAACACACTACCTAATTAATACAAGCTTTTAGTCCTAGTAAGTGATTGAAATGGGATTTTTCACAAGCTCTATATAGCTCTGTTGATTATTAGTAGGGTTAAGTATGAATAAGCTAACTCGCGAGTTACTCGAAGATACTTGAAATTCATTCCATAGTAATTGAGTCGAACTCGAACTTTATAATACTTGATTCGATAGGTTCACAAATTTTATTGGGCTCAAGATTGAATCAAGCCTAAATCAAGCTTGAGTTTGAACTAGTCTCACGAGTCTTATTAAACTTGATATAATATAAATTTTTATTCCTAAATTTATTATTTAATAATAAATAATTTAAAATTTTTATTAAAATCTAAAATAATTTAGAAAATCAAGCTCGATCAAGTTAAATTTCGAGCTCGAATTCGGACATGTTCGATATTAAATTTATTTAGATTTTTAATTTTATGTGACATTCTTACATAAAATTTTAAAAAAATTGTAGTGGGCAGGGCACTGATTTCGAAGTTGTGGGCACCAATAATTTGATGAGCTAATGTTAAAGTAGAAGACCTATTTTGAAGAAGAGACATGGCTTTTGCTGTTCTGCTTTCTCTTAATCATACCATTAGAAGTCCCACTGTAACGCTCCGTTTCCAGGGCTCAAACGAGCTCACCCGAGGTCGGCCACGTTAAGTCGTTATCCACCAATGGTCTGGACCGGCTTCCAGACTGACGGCTGATCCCACAAACCAATACAAGTCCCAAACGAGCTCACCCGAGGTCGGCCACGTTATGTCGTTATCCACCAATGGTCTGAACCGGCTTCCAGACTGATGGCTGATCCCACAAACCAATACAAGTCCTTCCCAACGTGTTTTGTCCTCACTCACACGCACACTGAGAAACTTCTCAGGGGGTCACCCATCTTAGTTCTACCCAAGTCAAGCACGCTTAACATTGGAGTTTTTCTAGAATGAGTACCGGAAAAGATGATGCACCATGTTCATATGAGTAGCACAATCAAATCCTTTAAGCACTTTGATTCTTGCATAGCCAGAATCTCTCTCATTCCGGTGTAGCTCCATTCATTTATGTCACCTTTCGCACACTTATCAAGAGTCTTACAGAAGCCGCTCATTGTCCGTGCTTCTCATGCACCGGCGATCACTCCTTGCTCCGGCGTCGGGTCGTCACATGCCCACCAGCTTCCATTGGTTCGTCCTCAAACCACACCGTACTGGGAGAGGTTCGGCTATGATGCCTTCTATATTATTCAACTATGATAATATTTTGCAAAAATAATTAATTATAGTTAAACTAAACCTCCTCACTAGACTCGCGCAACCAAAGAAATAATAAAAAACAACAACTAAATAATAATTTAACCTTTTTTTAAAATTAAAAAAAAAAACCTTTGCACTAACTAATTGCAATTACGAAAGATTTAAATCCAGTTATTTGACCCATTATGATTAATGATGCCGAGCAACTACACAAATTAATACAAACTTCAACGCCAAAATATTAGTTCGTTAATTGAAAAGAATTTAACATTAACAAACAAAATAAAATAAAATTTGAGAAAAATTAAAAGAAATTCACCTAATTGACTCACCTTCGACAAACGAAATTCTTTGATCCTCCTCTCTATTTCTATAGTTTCAGCCGTGAAATTAAGTAGATGGAGAGGGTTTATTTATATTAAACGATCTAGGGTTTAAAATATCATGAAAATATTTTAAAAGATATGATATGGTTACTTTAGGGATAATCCTAACTAAATCTTAAAAGATATGAAATTATCTTCTCTATAGATATATTTAAATTTAAAATAATAATTTCATGCCTAGGAAAATATATCCTAATTATTAGGGGTGTAATCGAACCGAGTCGAGTCGAGTAGTGTCGTGCTCAAGTTTGACTCGTTTAATTTCGAGTCGAGCTTCGAGCTTTTTAATCGAATACTTTGATGTTCACGAACGTTATCGAGCTTTTATCGAGCCTAAACGAACTTTTTAAATTTAGAATATATTTAAGATTTTCATTATTATTTTGAAGAAAATGTTATTTATTCAAAAAAAAATATCATACTCATCATATTCTAAATATTTTTCATTATTAGTATGATGAATCTGCTCATGAGCTCACGAGTCGAATAGTATGATGCTCAAGTTTGGTTCATTTAATAAACGAGCTTTTATCGAGTCGAAATCCGAGTAGCTCACGAACAGTTTGGTTCATTTACACCCCTACTAATTGTAAATTTATTTTTATGCTTAGTAATCTAATAATCTAGGGTGCGACTTATAGGACATAATCATATAATATCATGCTTTAAAATAAATAAAAGAGAGTAGCAAATTTAAATAATAATTTTAATTTAATTTAATTAATTAATTAAAAAAAAGATTTTGGATACTACACCCACCAAGTACATAGCAATCCCGCCATATGAGCATGAGGCGTTGATGTCACTCTGCTCTACACTCAAAAGATTGGATGATATTGATAACCGCCATAGAAGAATTGATATGAGCATGATCAATGCTGCGGATGCAGAAATAAGAGAGGCAACATACAAACTAGAAGATATGATTCAACGCTACGCGTTGTATCGCTCTCCTCCGCCTTCCGACAGCCCTCTACACTGGGAGTACTTAAGCCGAGAGGTTGATTGGTTTTTTTAGACGGTGAGGAAGTTGGAAGCAAATTATATCGGTGTGCTAAATAATCCATTGCCTTTAGAAGAGGAGGACAGTGATGTTTAGCCGATACACGATTTTGGAGGAAACGAGTCGAAGACGGTGGGGTTATGGGACCAAATTGAGAAAATCATAAATGAACTGCTAGATTTGCAGCCTGAATTTTGCAAGGCTTTTTAAATAAGAATATTAAATAAATAAATAAGGTAATACGAATAAGGTAATACGAACAAACTTAACGTAAATGCTTGGTCAAAAGTAGAACTTGAATCTTTTTTGCTTTTATTGCTCTCTTTAGTGCTTGGATTTCACGTGTGTTTATACAATTATGCAGCCCTATTTATAGAAGTTAAATACAAGGAAGTGACTAAAAATAAAGAGTCATAACGCTTCGGCCGAACTGGTGGCTCGAACAGTCACATCTCTTCAATCGAGCTGGTTTTACTTTGATGCAATTCGGTCCGATGATGCAGCCTTTCGCATTGTTCGGATTGTATAGCTCGTCCGGAGTGTAGCTCGGACCAGAGGTAGCTCGGCCCAGAGATATTCGGTCGAATAACTTGCCTTGGCATTTATTTGGTATTTTTTATGATCCCTCCTTAAGCTTTCTTCTTTGATTGACCCCATAACACACATCTTCCACATAATGTGAAACGAAGCATAACTTAATAAATTTGACTACATCATAGGAGTAAACCTTTGTATCTCTTCACTGTTCAGATCCAGTAATCTCA
This sequence comes from Plectranthus barbatus, assembly GCA_026898455.1. Lineage (NCBI taxonomy): Eukaryota > Viridiplantae > Streptophyta > Magnoliopsida > Lamiales > Lamiaceae > Plectranthus > Plectranthus barbatus. The sequence continues at coordinate 112,318 of JAPKLW010001845.1, read as the reverse complement.
ATCTAAAAGATGGAAACTTGAAAGCCTGAGCATGTTTTGCCCTTTTGGCATGTGAATTTGATGAAACCTCAGATATCATCTTTCTCCTTGTAAGGCATATTTTTCTCCTGTTGTGGTGAAATATGCTAAAGATCATCAGGAAAACATTAATAACTCATCCTGCTAAATCCTACTGTAAGATGAACTTTATTGCACTGCGAATTCTGTCTCCTTTTCTTTCTGATTTCCATTTCATGCTTCTGTTCTTGATAGTATATTTTTCTGAATGCGAAAACAAGCTGAATCTGAGGAAAGTGGTTCTTCATTGCTAGGATTCCCGGTTCAATCAACCTTTGTTAAAGCACTTTCCATCTGTTTTTGGCTTCATTGTTTTTTTTCCTTCAATAATATATATAATGCCGGATAAAATGTTCTAAGTGGTCCCTGATATACTATCTTGAGATATGAAATGAGAATTGAAAATAATTAGCAGTGTTCTTCATGAAATCGGAGGGAATCTGTAGTTTTGTGGTGGAAGGAATATGAAAATAATTAAGCATAACAAATTTTGTATGTGTTTCTATGATCCTTGATTCCAACATGGAATCCAACAATAATACACTTGTTTACTTGATACAACTTCCAATTTCTTAACCATAGGTATATGGATGCCATTTTTTGCAGAGAATCCAAGCTTAACTACTCTCTAGTTTCAGTTAACAGCTCTTAACGTTACATTTTCTCTTCATTAGAATTTGCATTGAAAAATGAAGTTGATTTGTACAGACAGGGCATCATCATCGTGTGCAGGAGGATTGCAGCAGGGAAGTAGCGAATGCCATTGCTGCAATAAATTCTATTTTATTTCGCATATTAATTAGTTTTAAATCCCATGAGTGAAAAAGAATATTCTTCAACTTTTATACATTTCATTAAGATGATTGATAAAATATTGTTAGTAATTTGCAAATAAGTTGATGGTGATTGGTGAGAGTAGCATTTTGTTATACTAGTGATTGAAATATGTCACAAGCTATGCGTCGATGATGATTATTTTAAATAAGATTTTCCAATGTTGATTGAGGTGTATTATATATGATCGTTTTGACTTGTAATAATCCTAAAATTTAAGCACGTTATGTAGGACCACACACCGTCAAATGAGCTACAGCTGTAATGAGTTTTTTTTTAGTAATCTTTTTAGGTTGACCTATAGATGTTCAATTTTTTAATATTATTACGTGAGAAGTCCATGTGGATGAAAATAATTTGATGAGCAAATGTTAATTGCGAATACTTATTTTGTTGAATCTTGATCATTGAGAAGAAGAGACGGACATGGCTTATGCTGCTATGGCTTCTCTGAAGCATACCATTATGAATCCCACCAATAACATACAAATCTCCGCATCTTCACATCTGGTGTTGATTTCATTGTGCTCTACACTCAAAAAATTGGATGATAACCGAAATAGAAGAATTGATATGAGCAAGATTAATGCAGCGGATGCAGAAATAAGAGAGGCAGCATACAAACTTGTTGTAAAACGATGACAATTTGGCATACGAATTAAAGACAAGAAAATAAAGAACACAAGATTTACGTGGTTCGGTAATGTGCCTACGTCCACGGCGGAGCAGTCGAATTTTTATTGATTCAGTATATCTCAAATACATCAACATATCATGTATTTATACTAAAACCCTACAAGGTGTAAAATTCCCAAAATACCCTGTACCGTACCGCGGAGCTCCGCTCGATGCGCTTGCGCTCCTCTCGCTACGCTCGCTCCGCTCCGCTCGCCGCAGGCATCTGCCTGCCTCCTTCCTTTGTCAATATATGAGCCATACTAACAAAACTCGAAGATATGATTCAGTGGTATGTGTTGTATCGCTCTCTTCCACCTTCCGCCAGCCTCGCCGATCTGCAGATACCCTGCGTAGACTGGGACAACTTAAACCAAGAGATTGATATGTTGTTCAAGAGGGTGAAGAAGTTAGAAGAGGATTACATCAGCGCGCTATACAATCCTTTGCCTGAAGAAGACAAGGATGGTGATGTTTCAGTTTCACCGATAGATGATTTGGGAGGAATCGAGTCAACGACAGTCGGATTATCGGACCAAATTGAGAAAATCATCAATGAGCTGCTAGATCTGCAGCCTGAACAATTCAAAATTGTGTCACTCGTCGGAATGGCAGGCATCGGCAAGACTCATGTTGCTAGAGAAATTGCTCGACATCCACAGATCGTTCAACATTTCAATTTTATAGCACGGGTGAGCGCAGGTCCAAAGCGTGAAGTGGAAGATATTCTGGTGGATGTTGTTGCTCAGATCGAGGGAAAGCCTAGAAATCTATAAGACGGACGAAGCATATTGGATTTTCTGGTGCTTCGTCGTAAACCTTTGTATGGTGGAAGATACTTAATCGTATTGGACGACGTTTGGAGCACTGAGGTGAGAGATCTCTTGAAATATTGGCTTCCGCGCGTCGGATATGAATGTCGACTCTTACTCACAACAAGGCTACAAGAAGTAGCGGAACATGATAGCAATGGAATTCACCACCAGATTCGTTTTTTGAACAAGGAAGAAAGTTGGAATCTACTTAGGCAGAATGTGTTTGGTGGAAGGTATTGCCCCCCTCAACTGGAGAAAGTTGGAAGGAAGATTGCGGAGAAATGTGAAGGCCTTCCTCTTTTGATCCTCACGGTTGCCCGCATCCTCCATGGGCTTGAGCAGACTGAAGAATTCTGAAAAGCGGTCGCAGACGAGAAAAATTCTATTTTTATAAATGCATATGATGAAATCTCAGAGGTACTATATCCAAGCTATGAGTATTTGCCCCAGTATTTGAAAGCCTGCTTTCTGTATATGGCAGTTTTCCCACAAACTTGTGAGATTACCCTCCCCAACCTCCTTCACTTGTGGATTGCTGAGGACTTTTTTGAACTTGAACGTGAAGTCCATAAATCGCTATTTATCAGTCTTTATAGATTTCTGGAAAATTTTGCAATGGAATGTTTGGAGAAGCTCGTTTCCCATAGTGTGGTTATCGTCAGCAAGCACAACTCCAGATTCAGAATCAAATCTTGCAAGCTCCACTCTGCCTTTTGGCACTTGTGCACAAAAGAAGCATGGAAGACCAAGCTTTTCCATGTCTTAAAGAGATCAATCCATGCTTCCCCAGATCATATTGAAAGCCAGCGCCGGTTGTCCGTCCAAAACAACATTTTATTTGGCATTAAAGAGGTGTATGAGGCAATAGCAGCTACATCAACAGCACGTTCTCTGCTATGTACAGGTCCATATCATGAATATGAAGTGCCAATATGTTTGGATTTGGTGTTGCTGAAGGTGTTGGATGCTGCTGCGATCCGTTTCTATGAGTTTCCTGTAGAGGTACTCAAACTTATACGGTTGAAGTATCTTGCCCTGACTCATCATGGGAATCTCCCTAGTTCCATCTCCGACCTCCAACAACTGCAGTTTCTGATTCTCCGTCACCATCATATCATTAGATTCGTAAGAGATGTAGATACAGACTCAATCTGTTTACCAAAGGAGATGAGAGATGAGATCCGAGATGTGCCGGAAGTTAAGAGCATAAAATTACTAGGAGATTCAACTTGTTTGGCGAAGGAGATCTGGGAGAAGATCTGCGACATTCAACAAGTGTGGAGCTCCGAGGTGCTTAATAATCCTGCTCGTTTGAAAAAGGAGACCTGGATGAGATTATGGAGAATCGCAAGCGGAGAGGACTCACTGCGGTGTTGGAGCATGATGTCGCATATGGAACGATCGTGGAGCCTCAAATTGTTGAGAGACTCAAACCGTTTTATAAAGGAGGTTTTGAGACGAATCTGGGAGAAGATATGGGATTTGCAACAAGCGTGGAGCACCAAATTGCAGAGAGATTCACTTGGTTTGGTGAAGGAGATCTGGGAGGAGATGTGGGAAATTCAGGATGTGGGGAGCACTAAAATTCTGAGTGTAGGGAAATATATTTCCTGTATTTCACTCACCTGATAAAAAGATTTACATAGGGTTTATATAGACAAAGAAATAAATCTATACTAAATCTAATATACAAGATACATAAGATATACAAAGATACTAAACTATCAACTATATCTTAACACCCCCCCGCAAGCGAAGACGGAGGTGTCAGTCGCAGCTTGGTGCAGAAGTGCGCAAATAAGCCATGAGATAAACTTTTGGTGAAGATATCGGAAATTTGATCTTCGGAAGGAACGAACTTTTTGTTGAGTTTGTTGGAGAGAACTAACTCACGGACAAAGTGATAATCAATGTCGATGTGCTTTGCCCGCTTGTGCGATATAGGATTCTGGCTGAGAAATAGAGCCGATGCGTTGTCCGAGTAGAGAATTGGCGTGGACGGAAGAGTAACATGCAGCTCGCGTAGTAAGTTAGCAATCCATTGCATTTCCGAAGTTGTGTTGGCCATTGCACGATATTCAGACTCACAACTCGACCTAGAGACCGTCGGTTGTTTCTTTGCACTCCAGGAAACCAAGTTTGGACCGAGGAATATCGAAAACCCGTATGTGGACCGGCGAGTTTCTGGACACCTCGCCCAGTCGGCGTCCGAATAGGCCCGGAGATGAGGATCGCCGGAGAAAAAGGTCAAACCATAGCGAACCGTACCTTTAACATAGCGAAGGATACGTTTCAGAGCTTGAAAGTGTTCAACAGTTGGATGTTGCTGGTACTGGCTCATAGTGTTGACAGAGTAGGCGAGATCCGGTCTTGTGACTGTCAAATACTGCAAGGCGCCGAGGAGAGACCGGTAGAGGGTCGGATCTTTGAATGAAGATCCATCCGACGTGAAAGACACGCCAGGAGCCAGAGGGGTGGAGACCGGCTTTGCATCTGTCATATTGGCGCGACGAAGAATATCCAGAGCATACTTTGTCTGAGTAAGATACAAGCCGGTGGACGAATGGAAAGCTTCAAGACCAAGAAAGTAACCAAGTTTGCCAAGATCCTTGGTACTGAATTCCTTGTTTAAGCGAACCATGAGAGCGGATATGGCAGCCGTGCTATTTCCGGTGATGATGATATCGTCAACATAAACCAGGAGATAGATAAGGACTGAATCTGCCTTGAGCACAAATAGTGAAGTGTCTGACGAGCTGCATAAGAATCCCAAAGACAGTAAGAAAGTCTGGAAGCGCTGGTACCAAGCCAATGGCGCTTGCCGGAGTCCGTAGATAGCCTTCTTCAGACAGCAAACATGAGATGGAAATCGAGAGTCAACAAATCCCGGAGGCTGTTCCATGAAAACCTCATTTGATAGAAATCCATTTAAGAAGGCGTTCTTGACATCTAACTGATAGAGAGGCCAAGACTGCATAACAGCAACAGCAATAACAATACGAACCGTTGAAGCTTTGACTACAGGGCTGAATGTGTGAGTGAAGTCGAACCCAGGTACTTGACTAAACCCTTGAGCGACAAGCCGCGCTTTGTAACGATCAACAGATCCATCAGCAAGCAGCTTAGTTCTGTAGACCCATTTCGAGCCAACGACGTTGGCATTAGCCGGCCGTGGAACCAGAGTCCACGTGTGATTCTTTGATAAGGCCGCAAGCTCTTCATGCATAGCTTGAGTCCATTCAGGAACCTTGAGGGCAGACTTGATGCCGCGAGGTTCCGGTAGAGCTGCGGAGACAGAAAACACTGAAACCAGATTAATGTCAACCGGATATCGGGGTTTAAATATCCCGGACCGGGCGCGCGTTTGCATGGGGTGTCGAGGAGGTGGTGAGGGAGGCGGATTAGGGTTTTCAACCGGTGGTTGCTCGACGGGAGGAGGATTTGTGTGAGCGATAGGAATTGTGGTGGGTGGAGGGGCTTCCGAACGACAGAGGATGCATGGAGGTTCGGAGATGGGAAGCGAGCTAGGGCTGGCGACATCGGAAGGCGGATGTTCGAAGAACTCCGTGAGGGTGAGACGAGACAAAGGTGTGGACGAGAGATGATTTGAGAAGGGAAAGCAGGTCTCATCAAATCGTGCATGACGAGTGATGTACACACGATTAGTGACGGGATCTAAGCAGCGATAGCCCTTGTGATTTGGACTATAGCTAATGAATACACATGGGAGGCTACGAGGTTCAAGTTTGTGTTTTGTGTAATCGCGAAGACACGGAAAAACCCTACAGCCAAAAATACGAAGAGACGCATACGAGGGCTTGGAGCGGAAGAGGAGTTCAAATGGTGAGCAATTTTGGAGGAGAGTGTTGGGGACTCGGTTTATGATGTGTACGGCAGTGCTGAAGGCTTCTACCCAAAGAGAAAATGGCGAAGAGGAATGAAAGAGGAGAGATAGACCCATTTCGGTTATATGACGGTGTTTACGTTCGGCTCGGCCGTTTTGTGAGGGAGTGTGAGGACATGATATTTGGTGGTGGATGCCGGACTTGGCAAGGTGAGACTTGAGGCGAAAGTTAGTGAATTCAGTACCCCCATCGCTTTGAAAAATCTTAATTTTACAGGAAAACTGATTTTCAACGAAAGCCTGAAAATTAAGAAATATATCGAAAAAATCTGATTTAGCACGTAAGGGATAGAACCAGGTAAAGCGAGAGAAATCATCTATAAACACAGCATATTATCGAAAATTGGACTTGGAATTAACCGGGGAAGGACCCCAAAGATCACAATGAATGAGATCAAGTACATGGGAAGAACATTTATTAGACAAAGGAAACGATAAATGCTTGTTTTTAGCTAACTGACAGGAAGTACATAAATTCTGTTGCAAAACGGAAGAAGAAAAAGATAGGAGACTAAGCTTCGAGAGCAGGCTGAGAACTTTGGCAGACGAATGACCTAGACGGTTGTGCCATGTTTCGAAACTTGCACGGGGAAGCGGACTTGAGGCGGAAGAGAGAAGGGCAGCGACGGGTTTCTGGAGGAGATACAACCCATGTTTACGCACGCCGGTGGCGACAATCATTCCGGTTTCCCTGTTCCGAATCTGCAGCTGCGAAGCATAAAAAATCACATCAATAGGATAATCATGAGTTAGGCGACTAATAGAAATAAGATTCTTAGTCATGGAAGGAACCACAAGCACTTTCTGTAAAGATAAATAATCTGAAATAAAGAGAGAGCCTGTATGAGTTATACGAAGACGAGCACCGTTTCCCACGGCAACATGATCAGTGCCTGAATAGGGCACAACGTCATCCAGGGAAGACGAGTCGGCAGAGATATGAGCGGAAGCTCCTGTATCCAAGTACCAATCAGAGACAGGTGGAGAATTAACCGAACATTGAGCCGAGAATACCTCGGCTAGGTTAGCCGACGGTGGTGGACGCGACGATCAAACATAGGACCGATCGAACCGCTTGGGACAATCGAAGACGTCGTGGTCCGTCTGACAACAGAAAGAGCACCAAGGCGGTCGTTTTTTCTTGTTACCGCCGTTCGACTTGCCCTGGTTCCGATTAGGGTTTGATTTGTTTCCGGAGCCTTGAGACTTTGCGGACGTCTGAAAAGCGACGGGCTGAGGCGAAGGCGAAGAATCAGCACCACGTAGAAATAATTCATGACTCATGGCACGGGCGAGTAGTATGTCGAACGCCGGAAGGGTGTCCTGAGCCATCTGAGCGGCCGTGAAGGTGGAGAAGGAATTGTTCAAACCCCGTAGGAACCAGTGAGACTTGTCGGACTCGTCGATGGCACGTCCGATAGCCGATAGTTGATCGGTTAGGGTTTTGAATCGGCGGCCATAGTCGGCGAGAGGTAAGTCACCTTGTTTGATGGAGAGGAGATCATCTTTCAGGCTCAATTCACGAGCCTTAGATCGATGACTGTAAGAACGAGATAAAGCAGTCCAGACTTCATGGGACGTTGAACAACCGATGATAAGAGCCATGGATTCTTCAGTTAATGTAGAAACCAGAAAGAGCTTGATTAACTGATCACGCGAATACCATTTAGCGAATTCCGGATTAGGAGGCGCAGGGGCGCCAGCGGCAGCGGGAGCGAGAAAGCGAGTCGGAGCAGTGACCGAACCATCCACATACGGCATGAAGTTTTGAGTAATGAGGAGTGGTTCGATCTGAGCATGCCAAAGGAGATAATTGGAAGAAGTAAGCTTGATATTCACCATATGAATGATGGTGGATAGAGGCAACGTCGGGAGATCAGCATGGTCGACGAGAGGCACGGCCATGGTGGACGTCGGCTAGGGTTAGGAGGAGAAACTAGGGTTTAGCCTAGGGTTAGACTGATACCATGTAGGGAAATATATTTCCTGTATTTCACTCACCTGATAAAAAGATTTACATAGGGTTTATATAGACAAAGAAATAAATCTATACTAAATCTAATATACAAGATACATAAGATATACAAAGATACTAAACTATCAAATATATCTTAACACTGAGCGACTCAACTTTTTTGCCGAAAGAGATATGGGAGATGGGACAACTGAGGCATCTTCGGATCATAGGAAGAAACCTACCAGAACCAAGTTATGGAACAACCCTACCAAACCTCTCAACACTTTATGTGAATGCTCATAGCTGCACCTTCAGTGTTTTCAACAGTCTCCGCCATCTTAAAAGGTTGGGAATTAAAATCGAGTTACGGCCTGATGCTGCTGAAACCATAAGCTGCTTCAAGCATATTGGACTTCTCAGGATGCTAGAGTCACTTAAATGTGTGGTTGTAAATCCTCAACCAGTTGTTGCCCCAGCTGATCAGCTTTCAAATTTGCCGAGCAGTCTGAAAAAGCTGAGCTTGAGTGGGTTAAGATATAGTTGGGTGTGCATGAGTGGTATAAGTTCTCTTCCAGAGCTTGAAGTGTTGAAGCTGCGCGCAGCCTTCCAAGGACCAGAATGGAAAACAGGATTTAGAGAATTCCGGAGCCTCAAATATCTGCTACTTGAAGATATTGATCTGGTGCGATGGACAACTGCCGACAGTGGCTGCTTCCCGAGTCTCGAGCGCCTCATCATTGGTCACTGCTACAAATTAAGGGAGCTACCTCGGCCTAGAGCACTGAAAATGATAGAGGTAGTAGAGTGCAGCCCTTCAGTAGTGGGTTATGCGGAGCAAGCACGTTCTTCTTCAGTTGAGGTTGCGATCACTTCATCATGGAAACTCCCACGATGACAAGGTAACTTTCATGACATCTCCAATTCTGTGATACAAGTTAAAAATTTGAAAAACTTGTTGATTTCATCTTCCAAGTATGGTGTATGAACTATGGGAAATGGAATATCATCACTCAAACTTCCCTTATCATGTCATTACTTGTTGCTTTGAGATCCGGAGCTGCTGTTTGATTGTTGTGGTTTATTTCGCTTGTTTGAGTGTGCTTTTTTTTACACGGGCTTGCCCGTAGTTTGATTGTAAGGTTTCGGCCTTAACTCAATTTAATTTAATTTAGTTTATTCTTTTCTGACTATTGTCAAGTCACATTTCGACATCATAAAGAATTGGGATTATGATAATTTTTTCGAGCACTTCTTTACTCACTAAATTCTACACTTATGAACTTTCTTTTGAAAAAGTAAATCGTGATACAAACTTTTTTTTTATTGCAAAGAAAAGTTTTACAAATGTCGACAGTCTAATAAGATGAATTGTACGTGATAAAGACATTAAAAATGGACGCATAAATAACGTTATGCGTCTCTGTTGGGGTGAAAGAAGCTGGCAAGATGAAGAAAGGTGGAGAGAAGGGAAAGGTTAGAGCCAGAGCGGGACCAAGAGGATTTGAGCAGATGATTGAAGAAGATGATGATAGTTCAGACTGATTCCATTCAATCTATATCTCAATTGTCGCAGAGCTCTGTCTTTTCTGGCTCTCAACTTTGGTGATGGTAAAAAGAATTTGTGTTGAAAGCTGTGCAATATGATCGATGAATTATATGATGAGAACTGGTATTATTGCCAAACAATCAATTCAAATATTAAAATGAAAAACAAAGTAAATAAAAGAGGGAAGATTTGAAAAATTGTTAAATTACCAAACAGTAAGAGCTCATACCTCTCTTCTATTCTCCTGTCCATGGATGGCATCATCATCATTTTGTACAGTGACTACTACCCCACCATGAATATATATTACACCCTCTGTATCCTCATTCATCAATCAGATTGATTCTCCTCCCCTCACCTCAGCTTACTATGTATAAACTCAACACTACACAATGTACATGTTTTAGTATACACAAAACTTCTTTATTTGCAATCACCTCTTTTCAAACAAACACTAGTAAGAGTACCCCCAAACTACCCTCAGTCAGCTGTACATCTTCTTGTTTTCCTACAAACACATCTGCGCTGGGTTCGGGTTCTGGGCAGCACTATCAACACACCTAATGCATGCATCATTTCTCCACATACAACGCATTTATTTGTTTGCAGATTAATATGATGGGCTGTCCTAACTTATGTCAGATGGAGTTTTTGTGAGAAGCTAAGCGGCAGTCTTTGGATGATTACAGAAATACATACACATTCATGAGCAAATGCTAATGACCCAGACTTATTTTGAAAGAGAAGAAAGAGATAAACATGGCTTTTGCTGCTGTGGTTTCTCTGAAGCATACCTTTACGAATCCCACCAATAACATTCAAATCCCGAGATATGCACACCTGGCCTTGAATTCATTGTGCTCTACACTCAAGAGATTGGATGATAACCGCCATAGAAGAATTGATATGAGCATGGTTCATGCTGTCGATGCAGAAATAAGAGAGGCAACATACAAACTCGAAGATATGATTCAATCCTATCGATGCAGAAATAAGAGAGGCAACATACAAACTCGAAGATATGATTCAATCCTAAGTGTTGTATCGCTCTCTTCCCATTCCGACAGCCTTGCCGATCTGCAGATACCCTGCTTAGACTGGGACGACTTAAACATAGAGATCGATATGTTTTTTGAGAGGGTGGGGAAATTCAAACGGGATTATAAAAGAGTGCTTGACAATCCATTGCCTGTAGAAGACAAGGATGGTGATGTTTCCGTTGAATTATCCACATCGGCCATGGACCTAAGAATATACCACCATATAATGGTGAAGGTCCCCTCTTCATACAAATCGGTTTTATAGAGAGAAATGGGGATCTTTACGGCTGCTACATCTGCAGTCTGGACCCAAAATTGTGTCACTCATGGGAATGGCAGGCATCCGGAAGACCCATGTTGCTAGAGAAATTGTTCGACATCCACTCATCCTTGAACATTTCAATTTGGGTGAGGGTAGGTCCAAATCTGAAATCGAGGGCAAGCCTAGAAATCTACACGAGGGAAAGAGCATAAATGATTTTCCCGGGCTTTTTAATAGAAATTTGAATGGTGGAAAATACTTAATCGTATTGGACGACGTTTGGATCGCTGGGATGAGCGATTTCTTGAGAAGTTGGCTTCAAGGCGTCGGAGGTTGTAGGCGACTCTTACTCACATCAAGGCTACAAGAAGTAGCGAAATATGATAGTAAATGAATTCACCAGATACGTTTTTTGAAAAATGAAGAAAGTTGGGATCGTCTTCGGCAGAATGTGTTTGCTGAAAGGTATTGCCCCCTTCAACTGAAGAAAGTTGGGAGAAGGATTGCGGAGAAATGTGAAGGTCTTGCCCTTTTTGGTCCTCACGGTTGCCTGCATCCTCCGTGGGCTTGAGCAGACTAGAGTTCTGGATGGCGGTAGCAGACGAGAAAAATTATATTTTTGCAAGTGCATATGACAGAGATTTTCGTGGTACTATATCCAAGCTATGTGTACTTATCCCAATTATTTGAAAGCGTGCTTTCTGTATTTGGTAGTTTTCCCACAGAGTTCTGAGATTACCCTCCCCAATCTCCTTCAATTGTGGATTGCTGAGGATTTTTTTTGAACGTGGAATCTATGAACGTGAACGTAAATTGTATACACGGTATTACATGATACTTATATAGAATTAGAACTAGATATACACTCGTACTTTGTACGGAATAATTTTATATATATGTATACATTTTTTTATTAGAATATATCTCAAAATTTTAATATATATAATTAAATTACTAAAAAAATACCATAATACTATTAATTAATTAATTTAATTAAGCAATAGAAAGGATCACAACATATGATAACTGTTGAGGTTCGATTTCACGAGAAAATGGAGCCCTTAGAACTTCGTGAGGACGTCACAGATAATAACAGAAATTAGAAACAACAAACAAGAATTAAACGCAGAAATTAGATATGCGACGAACTAAATAACGTTGGCGGAACCGTTTCCAATAACGAAAGAAATCTATAGAGAATTTGACAGAGTCTCGGCTATATTTTGCTAAGAGAGAATTGATACAAAAAATGAGCCTTCTACCCCTATTTATAGACAGGACAAGGGCAGGTAGGCAGCAGCTAACCCTAGCCGTCGGGCAGCAACTGCTCGCCGCAAATATCGGGCCGTTTGCTGGTTTTTCGGAGGAGGTTAGGGTCTTCAACGATCGGGCGCTGCCAGTGAACTAGGGTTCCTCTTCCTGGACCGTCTCGATATCGGCCCCTATGACTCCTCGACGGCGAGACTCTTTGTTCGTCGATGGCAAAGCCTTGACTTGGGCGGATTTTCAGTGTCCTGTTGACGTTGGTGGGCTAGCTTTGCGAGTTGGACTTGTTTGCGAGGGCCGACTTGTCTATTGGGCCTGGGCTCGTGGGCCTGGCCCCAACAATAGCCCCTTTTGGTTGTGGGGTCTGCGCGGGGCAAGCCATGGAACCAAAACTACGAGTTGAGATTCGATACAGAGTGCGTAAAATCGAGGTGTCCAAGAGACTATCCTCGGGCCCGGGAGATACTTCCTGAGAGAATAACTCCGCTAGGGAGTAGCCGGGATACTACTCCGGGTCAATACGAAGGTTCCTGGGGAGCGCAAGCGTATGACCGTGCAGGGAATACCGGGGTATTGCCCTGCAGGCTAAAGCGTGAGTCCGGGGGTCACGCGGGTTAGAACTATTTCGGGGAATGTTCTCTTGCGCGGAGCGGGGCTCTCGCACGTGCACTCTGTTTTGGCTCCGTAGAGCGCTAGTGGGGTGAGTTATGGCGGATCGTAGGACACATGGTGAGTTCCCATGGGGAGTTCTCAAATTCCCGTAGAAGGTGTCGATCGCGTTATAGTTCTCCCCACGAAGGGATGTTGTCGTTTTAAGTTTCGCTGAGCGGCTCGCGCCAGGGATTCCTCGACGGTCTATATCGACCCTTAAGACGGCTCGATGCCGAGGCGCGTTTCGTGGGGCTTCAAATTTTTACCGCCTTTGGGATGGCACGATTGTAATTTCGGCCAATTCCAGGGGTGGAGTTGGGACGTGAACGGTTTTTCCCTTTCAACTTCTTATAAATTCGCGGCGTGAGCTTCACTTTAACACTTTACGTTTGCTAACTCCCTGTCTACTCTTTCAACCGCAACTATTCTGGCGACGGCAAGTGCTCATACTCCGGCGATCACTCTGGCAGCTGCAATTCCGGCAATCGTGCCTTTCTTCTGCTCTCTTTCGACAGTTTCGGCGCTCGCTCTCGGCCATTCATTCTTTGCTGCTAATCAGGTAAACCTCTCTCTCTTTCTTTTCGCATGTATTACGTTGATCGTGTATGCTCTTTCCATCGGGTTTGAATGTGCCCTAATCTGGGATCTTCGGGCTAAGGTTTTGTGAATTTTGCCAATTGCTTTTTGTTGTGGGTTTGCCGTGAGTGTTTCATGTGTGAGCCGCTTGTTTGCCCTTGATCTTTCGCTCTGATTGGCCGATTTTGATGGGCATTAGTTTAATTTGTTTTCTGGGTTGTATGTTCGCGTCATTGAATATATCGGACTCTGGGGTACGTGGTTAGTTTTGACGTTGGTTTGGTGAAATTAACTTTGAGTGCGCCTCTGACTTGGTTACTGGGGTTTGAGTGGTATGTTTCGTTGAGATCTTACGCTCATGCATGTGTGCTTTTTCTGATTTGCCTGAAATTGGTATCTGCTAATTTCATGGATGAGTCGGTTGTATCTAGTCTGTGCTGGATTTTGCTTACGGGGTCCTTTCCCTTCCGTTTCGCGCGTATTGCATTTTTCGTTTTCCCGCTTTTTGGGGGGACCTCTTTCTTTGCCAATTTTCTTTCTGTTTCGAATCTTGCGTAGTTACAGTTTTCATGACGAGCTCACCGGTTGAAATTTGGGAGGAGCCTTCCTCCTCATCGAGTTCTAAGGAGTCGGCGATGAGGGGTTCGCCGTACCGAGAGGATGCGACTTCGGGTACCGGAGGGGGTCGGCATCATGCCGAGCAGCCGGTCCTCGATATAGACCCTGAGGAGATCTCAGAGGAGGAGGGCTCCGTCGAAGCTAGCGAGGGCAGTAGCGACTCCTTCGTACCCATGGAGGTTGATAAGTCCTTCGTGAAGAATGACCAAATCAATCCTGACGATCCGGTGCGCACCGTCGTGTCCCTTGCTACCGAGGAGTTTGTGAAGAGGAATGCGGCAGGAGTGGCCTGCCATAAAATGGTATACACGATACCAAAGCATGATGAAAGGTGTTGTCGACCGCCTCGCATCGATGAAGTGGCATTTTTCCTTCCCGTGCTTAAGTATGGGGTTGGTTGGCCACTCCATGCGTGGTTCCAAGCCGTCCTGTTTTCATACGGATTGGCTCCATTCCAGATCGCACCGATCAGCTGGTGCCACATGCTGGGGACACTTCTCGTATTTTATGATGCCGGCTTGGGTACCCAACTCTCAGGGAGTGGCATTATTTATATAGGTTAGGGAGGTATGAAGTCGGTTACTACTTCCTGTCGAAGAAAGACTCTCTGGCCGAAGCGATGATTACTGGTTGTTGGCAGAACACCCCGGGTTGGAAGAACCAGTGGGTATGGGTACCTATATGCCATTCTAGCCCCGAGTGCTTGTCCGAGGGGGGTGTTCCAATAAGTGCGGTCTCGTCTTGCACATGTGCTAAGTGTAAGCCTCGACATCGACTCTTTGTGGTAACTCACTCGTGTCTTTTGTCTTGCAGGATATAAACAGACGGTCCTTACAGACGAGGAGGAGAGTCGGGTCGACATCGCCTACTCGAGAGAGGATCGCAAATTCTCCTCGGTCAGGGGCAAGAGGAGTGTTGGTGCGGAATTCTGGGTGAACGAGAGCGGCGAGAAGGAGAAGCTTCCTGCGGATATGGCGGGCTTGTCTCCCATGGACCTGCTGGCGGCGATGAAAGCCCAGAAATGCCCGAGGGAGGTCTCATCCTCGACTCCTACTACTGAGGCTCCTTCGTCCAAGAGGGCCAATATCGAGACGCCACGCGCATCTCCGATCGTACAGACTGAGGAGCGGGTCGTTGTCGAACCGACCGAGATGGTCATTCCAGGGTCTGCCCCTGCTCCTGTTCCTCCGGTCAAGCCAACAAGGGCTACGACTCCCCCTCCTCGTACGGCTCATGACGAGAGGAGGAGGAAGAGGGCCCGCGATGTGAGCGCGGACTCCAGGGCTCGATCGAGGTCAACAGGCCAGTCTAAAGAGTTGGACCTGGTGCTGGTCAGCTCCGGCTCAGCGAGCATTGCTTCTTCCACGGCTGCGTATGCACTTCATGTGAAGAAGATGTTAGATGGAGAGATTCGTGCCGAGGACTTTGATAGTGAGTACGCTCGTGAGAACTTCACCATGGCGAAGGATCTTCAGGAGGTACAGGCCTTCGTGCTTCTTGACAACTTCGATTTTGATCTTGTATTTGTCTAACTTTTTCCGCTGACCTCTTGCAAACTACTAGGAGGTTTGCCGTCTACTCCGAGCAACTTATCAAGTCCCTAGACTCGGCTAGCGAGGGGCTAAGTCGATCCCGAAGGGAGTTGCAGACAGAACGGGACAAGCGAGTCGACTTGGCCGATAAGCTCGCTTCGGTCTCGGAGGAGCTGAGAGATTCAAGGCTGGAAAGTCAGAAATGGAAGGAGAAATATGAAGACTTGAAGAAGGAGAGGCAGGAGCTGTCGAAGCGCTGCAAGGGCTTGGAAGGCGATTTGAGGGCCTCGGCTGAGAGGTTCGAAGAGTCGAGGCGAAAGACTGAAATGGAACTTGAATCCTTCAGGGGTCGGTTCCATAAGAGTCAAGAAGAGAGGCTCAAAGAACAGAAGGCGCACGAGGAGGAGGTGGAGGCGCTGAAGAAGGGCTACGGGGTTGATTACCAAGAAGTTGTGGCGAATCCAGAGTTCAAATCGACTTTCGACCTACTCGTGCAGATGGTAACTGGATCTATCTGCGCCGTGGTTGGTCGGAGGTGTCCAGATTTTGACCTCGAGAACATCAAGCGCCCTGCTACGCCTCCATCCTCTCCCCGGGTCATCACCGAGGGGAGCTTCCTCGATGCCGAGCCGCTGGAGACAAACAAAGAGCCGACCCGCCTCGAATCGATTCCCGAGATTGAAGTGGAAAGAAGTGCGGAAGAGAAGGAAGTTGATAGCTTCATTAACGAAGATGGTGGTGGAGAAGGCCAGAAGAAAGCTGAGGAGGATGCTGCTACTGGGAAGTAGTTGCTTTTGATTAAACTTGTAATCTTGACTCGTAGTTTTTCTTTTGATTCAACTTGTAATCTTGATTCGTACTGAAGAGGATGTTTCTGCTGCTCATTCTTTTACTTTCAATCTGAACATCGGTTGCGTTTGGGTACCCTTGCATCGAATCGCTCTTGTCAATATTCGTGTATGCCAGCTTTGTACTTTTAATTCTCGTTTACCGCATTGTGGCTTGTCTGTTCGAGCAGTCGGCTCGACATAGAGGAGCCCGGGGGATCGATGTCGAGCAGTTTAGCTTGTCGACGTCGAACCCTTCACTTAACTGCGAAAGAAGCGATATGAGATCAGGTTGGGCATCGCCCCTCCGACGCTCAAGTTAGTAAAGGTGTTATGACTAAATAACGATAAAGATAAAAAGAAAGCATAAGATAAGAATACGCGTATCTGTATACTAGTGATAGTACTTCTTCAGGTGCTTTATGTTCCAACTATTTGGTATCCTTCTTCCTTCCTGTGTTTCTAGTTGGTAAGCCCCGTGCCCTACCACTTTGGATATTATGTAGGGGCCTTCCCAGTTAGGGGCTAACTTTCCTGCTCTAGATTCTTTCGTGTTTTGAAACACCCTTCTTAGAACTAGGTCTCCTTCTTGGAAGCTTCTGAGCTTCAACTTCTTATTATAGAACCTTTCTACCTGATGCCGCCTTTGAGAGGCTATTGCTGCAGCGTCTTCTCGTATCTCGTCTATGACCTCAAGGTTTTTCTCGAGTAAGTCGATGTTCCTTGTCTCGTCTGCGAGTTCTATTCTGGGACTATGGGCGATGATCTCGACGGGTGCTACCGCCTCGACCCCATATGCTAGTGAAAATGGCATAGCCCCGGTGGCAGTCCTTGGGGTGGTCCGGTAGGACCAAAGGACCGCGGGGAGTTTTTCTACCCATCTGGATCCGTGCGGACTTAACTTCTTCTTTAGTGTCGCCATTACCGTCTTGTTGGTCGATTCCGCTAGGCCATTTGCTTCGGGGTACCTTGGTGTTGAGAACACCAACTTTATCCCGTAGGTATCGCAGAAGGTTTGCATCCTTTTGCTGGCGAATTGCCGCCCGTTGTCTGTGCGTATCTCATTTGGTATTCCGAAGCGACACAAAACATGCTTCCACAGAAATTTGATAACTTCTAGATCGTGGGTTCTTCCCAGGACTTCGCCTTCGACCCACTTGGTAAAGTAATCGGTCACCATGAGGATGTGATCCTTCTACCCGGTCCCCCTTTGGGAGGGGTCCTACTAGGTCCATCCCCCATACCATGAAGGGCCATGGGGTGATTGAAGCGTGTAGTGGTTCTGCATTCCTGTGGGTGGATGCCTCGAAGCGTTGGCAACTATCACATCTTTTCACGTGGTCGGTCGCATCCTGCTTTAGGGTAGGCCAGTAGAAACCGGCCGTGATTACTTTGTGGGATAATGATCGAGCCCCGGCGTGGTTCCCACAGTCGCCCTCATGTACTTCTGAGAGTACCTCTTCTGTCTCGGGAGAGGCGATGCACCGAAGGAGGGGTCCTCCGAACGAACGCCTATATAGTTTGTCGTTAACGAGGGTAAAGCGAGCGGCTGCTCTCTCGATCTTTGTCGCGTCGTTCTTATCGCCGACCGGAGGCTCTCCGGGTAAGTGTCGAGTGAATGGGATCCTCCAGTCGTTCCCGTTTTGGTCGACGGGCGCGATACTATTTTGCGCGAAGACGGACGGTGCTAGCAACCAAACTTCGGGGATTGGCCGGGTACTTTAGGAGGAGCTCGTGGCGGCTAAGCTTGCCAAAGCGTCTACTCGGGCATTTGATTCTCTGGGGACGTGGCGGAGATCCCACTCCTCAATTCTTTCTTTAAGCATCTCGATCGCGGAGTGGTACAATTTCAGGCGCTCTTTCTTTACAGCATAAGTGCCGTCTAGTTGGTTGACAACTAATTGGGAGTCGCTCTCGGCGCGTACTCTGCGAGCCCCGAGCTCTAAGGCCAGCTGCATACCTTGGACGAGCGCCTCATACTCGGCCACGTTGTTTGTTGCTTGGAAATCGAGCCGGATAGCTCGCTCGTAATTATCTCCGTGTGGATCTGTTAAGACCACACCGGCCCCATTACCGTGCACGTTGCTGGCTCCGTCAATCTTTAATGACCAGACGCCGGCATCTTCGTCGGCCTGTGTCATGTGGGCCACTTCGCGTTCCGCCTTTAGCTGCAGATTTGTTGAGAAATCTGCGACGAAGTTAGCTAGTACTTGCGACTTGATTGCAGTTCTTGGTTCGTACTGGATTCTGTAACCCCCTACTTCAACAGCCCATTTGAGCAGACGTCCAGACAGGTCCGGTTTTGATAGTACGGCTCTTATAGGGTAAGCCGTAATTACCTTGATGGGGTGCGCTTCAAAGTAAGGCCGCAGCTTTTGAGTGGCATTTACAAGTGCCAAGGCAAGTTTCTCCAAGGCGGTGTACCGTGTTTTAGCGTCCAGTAAGGATTTACTGGCATAATAGACCGGATGCTGTTTGTCGTCCTCTTCGCGTACTAGAACGGCTCCAACCGCATGGTCTGACATGGATAAATAGAGTAACAAAGGCTCGCCGTCGATTGGCTTTGACAACAAAGGTGGGCTAGCCAGATAGGCTTTCAATTCCTCGAGCGCCTTTGTGCACTCCTCAGTCCATTCGAACCGCCTTCCCTTTCGTAATGTGTTGAAGAATGAGTGGGTTCTCTCAGAGTAGCGTGATATAAAGAGGCTAAGGGCGGCAAGGCGCCCAGTTAGTTTTTGGACCTCTTTCGGAGACCTTGGATGCTCTATGCCCTGAACGGCCTTAATTTGTGTGGGGTTTGCCTCTATTCCCCTTCAGGTCACTAAATGGCCGAGGAACTTGCCGGATGCTACTCCGAACGAGCATTTTGCCGGATTAAGCTTCATGTTATACCTTTCCAAGGTTTGGAAGGCTTCCTCCAAATGGGTCACGTGATCCTGGGAGTTAAGCGATTTGACGAGCATGTCGTCAATGTAGACCTCCATTGTTTCGCCGATCCTCTCTTTGAACATAGAGTTGACGAGGCGCTGGTATGTTGAGCCTGCGTTCTTTAGTCCGAACGGCATTACCTTATAACAGTAAATGCCCTGGCTAGTGATGAAAGCTGTCTTCTCTTGGTCATCGGGGTGCATTTGGATCTGGTTGTATCCCGAGAACGCGTCCATGAATCTCAGGAGTTCGTGCCCTACGGTTGCATTGACTATGGCGTCAATGTGTGGTAGAGGATACGAGTCTTTTGGGCATGCCTTGTTTAGGTCAGTGAATTCAATGCAAACCCGATTCTTGCCGTTCTTCTTCTTGACGACTACCACATTGGCAAGCCAAGTGGGGTAGTGCACCTCTCGTACTGACCCAATGTCGATGAGTTTCTGCACCTCCTCATTAATGGCCTGATTCTTCTCCGCAGAGAATTTTCTTCGCCGCTGTTGCACCGGTCTGCAGTTTGGGTCTACTTGGAGGCGGTGTGTGATGACGGACGGGTCAATTCCGGTCATATCGCGATGTGACCAGGCGAATACGTGGACTTTCTTCCGGAGGAACCCTAGAAGGGCGCTCCTGACGTCGGCGGGAAGCTCCGCCCCTACGAAGGTGGTGCGAGTCAGATCGGACTCGTCGAGGGTCACCTCTTCCAACTCTTCGGCTTCTGGTCGACCCGCCTGGGTCGATATCGAGCCGTGTTGTTGCGAACAGACGGCTCGGAAGCTTGCATAGTAACAGTCCCTGGACGCTTTTTGTTCCCCTCGGATAGTCTGAATTCCCCAGGGAGTGGGAAATTTAAGCGCTTGGTGATACGACGAAGGAACTGCCTTGAGCTCATGGATCCAGGGCCTTCCTAGGATGGCATTGTGCGCGGACGTTGCGTCTACAACTTGGAATTTCACATCCAGGTTTAGGCCTCCGCAGTACATGGGAAGAGTGATTTCTCCGACTGTCTGCTGCTGGCCCCCGTTGAAGCCGTAGAGGGTCATGGTTACTGGCTCTATCATGCTCATGGGGATCTGCATCTCCTTCAAAGTCCGAAGGAACATGATGTTTGCGGAGCTACCGTTATCCACGAGCAACCTCTTTACCTGACAATTCGATATCAGGAGTGAGATCACGAGTGCGTCGTGATGGGGATGAACGAGCCCCGGCGTGTCCTCCATAGTGAATTCGATGGCCTCATGTTGCTGCATGGGGCTAACGTGGTGGACCTCATGATTTAGGATCCTTCGGGCTCTCTTGGCCGCAGAGCGTGACCTTCCGCTAATCTCTGATCCTCCGGCGATCATGTGGATTGTTCGTTCGACGGGTGGAGGCTTGTTCTGAGGTTCTGCATTCCCGGTTGGGATGGCTTGCCTACCCTTGGTCCATGTATTCTTTCCCTTGTTGGTCAGGTACTCGGTAAGGAAGCCATTCTTTAGAAGCTCAAGTACCTCCAGGCGTAGAGCCTGGCACTCCTCAGTTTTGTGACCGTGGTCATTGTGGAAACCACAAAACTTCTTCGTGTCCCGTGTCTTGGGGTCGGATTTCATTTTGGCGGGCCATTTCACAACGCCACTGAGCCCCTTGAGCACGTTGTTGACCAAGTAATTCTGGTCGATGCAAAGGCTGTACGGAACTTCACCCGTACGCGACGTGCGGCTATAAGGGTGATCTCGCCTGGAGCGTCGCTCATCACGAAGGTCCTTACGGTCGATGTATCTTGACGTAGAGGAGGTTCCTCGATATCGAGGCTCTCGGTGCTGGCTAGCGAGTTCGTAGGCCTTCTGCTCGTTCAAGAACGCGATGCGGTTCGGCTCGTCCTCCTCCCAATTAATTTCGGCCCAGGCTTGTGAGAGGACCGAATCCATATCGTAGCAAGGATGACTGGTCAGGTTCCGGTAGAGCTTCGAAGACACGTCTAGGCCGTTCTTGAAGGCGAAAACCGCAGTGAGAGGAGGGCAGTTCGGTATAGAGGCGAGCTCCTGGTTGAAGCGCCCCACGTACGACCGTAGCGATTCTCCCTTCTTGATGCGTATGCTGTTTAGAGCATCTGGGTGCTTGGCTATGCGTCGGCAATTGGAGTATTGCTTCCTAAATGCCATGTGGAGCTCCGAAAATATCGAGAAAGAGCTCCTCGGTAGGTTGACGAACCACTGAAGCGTCGGCCCGGTCAGACTCGCCCCGAAGCTCTTGCACATGCAGGCCTCGCGCAGGTCGTTTGGTATCGAAGTGATCAGCATCTTCTGCTTATAGAGGGCCACGTGGTCCTCCGGATCGGTCGTTCCATCATAAAGCTGGAACGAAGGCGGCACGAATCTAGCGGGGACATCAGTGTTAGTGATGTCCGGTGTGAAAGGTGAATCGGCGTAGCTGTCGCGCGGTATTAGTGAATTCGGGGGAATGATCCCCGGGATGCGGCAGATGAGTTTCTCCAGCCCAGCCATGCGCGCCTCGAGACGCTTTTCGTATTCGCCACGTGGCGGCTCGGTAGCGAGGCGGTCAGTCGGGTGGTAGGTCGTCGTTCCCGAAGGCCGGCGTCCTTGATCCGACGTCGCTGGCGTGTCGAGGTCAGCCGCCTCCTCCAGGTCATGGACCAAGTTCTTGCGGGGATTCGTCGGTTTCTCGCCATCGGGGGGCTCCTCGACGATGGGTTGCTTTTGGAGCACCTTCTCCTTGCGGAGTTGTTCGTTCTCCCTACGCAAGGCATGGTTGGTGGCGTGCAATTCCATGATTCTGGAATCCGTCTCCTTCGCGTGGCGTCGGTTTTCCTCGGCCTCCTCGGCTAATCGGGCCAGGATTGTATTTAGCAGTTCCGGAGGTACAGCTTGAGCACCACTAGTTTGCAGAGTCTGCCGCACTAGCTCGTCGATAGGGACGAGATCCTTCGGTGTCAAGGAGCTCAGTGGGCGAGCCCTGGCCGTCTTCCCCACTTGATTTCCCGTTTTCCCACTATTACCTGTCATGGAGTCAACGAAGAAAATACGGAAAATAGTTCTAAGGGCCCCACGGTGGGCGCCAATTGTTAAGGTTCGATTTCACGAGAAAATGGAGCCCTTAGAACTTCGTGAGGACGTCACAGATAATAACAGAAATTAGAAACAACAAACAAGAATTAAACGTAGAAATTAGATATGCGACGAACTAAATAACGTTGGCGGAACCGTTTCCAATAACGAAAGAAATCTATAGAGAATTTGACAGAGTTTCGGCTATATTTTTCTAAGAGAGAATTGATACAAAAAATGAGCCTTCTACCCCTATTTATAGACAGGACAAGGGCAGGTAGGCAGCAGCTAACCCTAGCCGTCGGGCAGCAACTGCTCGCGGTAAATATCGGGCCGTTTGCTGGTTTTTCGGAGGAGGTTAGGGTCTTCAACGATCGGGCGTTGCCAGTGAACTAGGGTTCCTCTTCCTGGACCGTCTCGATATCGACCCCTATGACTCCTCGACGGCGAGACTCTTTGTTCGTCGATGGCGAAGCCTTGACTTGGGCGGATTTTCAGTGTCCTGTTGACGTTGGTGGCCTAGCTTTGTGAGTTGGACTTGTTTGCGAGGGCCGACTTGTCTATTGGGCCTGGGCTCGTGGCCTGGCCCCAACAATAACTTAATATTATCACCTCCAAATACTTAAAAAAATAATGATATCTTAAATCATGATTACATTTTGTATTAAAGTTTGATATATTACATATGTTGTCTATTGTAACAAAATATTATATTATATTATAATTTTAGCATTAGCAATTGACTTTATATTATTATGTATTGAATTTTAAATAATATTATATTTTATGAGTTATTATAATCATGTTAATATATATATGTCAATATTTTATTTTATTTCATAATCTTATATGATATATGTATCACATTTCAATATTAGGAGTTATTTTTCATTTTATAATAATATATATTATTAGTATTTTATTTTTCTAATAAAGTTTGTTTGAATTTTGTTAATAATTATTGTTAAGTTATTTTCTAAATGATAGAAGCTCAAGGTTCATGATGTTGAGATTTAATTAAAATATAATTACCAATACATATATATATATACTTAAAAAATTATTTTAATATTAATATTATATATTTATATATTATAATATAAATTATTTTATATATTATACATCTAATCATATATATAATAAAAATAAAGTGAAATATATCAAACGGTTAGCCTAAAAAAATACTAAATAAAATAATAAAAATTATGTTGATGTGATGTTTTTTGCGGGAAAATAACAAAATAGTAATAAAATGAAACTATTGTCATTTAGTATATTTATAGATATAGATTCTTCTTTACTATTGTAAGTAGATACCTAAACTATATAAAAAAAAATAGATTTTCTTGAATTTGTGTTCTTGTATGTTTGGTTCCATTGTTGCACATCTGTAATTTTAGTAATACTTGATTTATTTGTTATTTTAAGAAAAATGAAATATCTTGGATGTACATTCTTACAATATCTTTCTTAAGAACTATCCTATGAGCATTTTATAATTTAAATGCCAACGGGTTTAAAAGTTTTAAGAATTAAGCTAATTTTAAAATTTCAAAACTAAAAAAATAGGCAAAAACTTGCGTTAGGCAGGCCTAAACGGTTTAGGCGGGTTTTATCCTACCCAAATGGGTTCACCCATCCCAAATAGGGTTTATTAATCCCTAATTAGGGTATATTAAATGGGTTTGAGTTGGGTTAATGGATAAAACCGGCCTAAATGGTTTAGGCATGTCTAACGTGAGACCTTCCCTAAAAAATAAAGCTTTTTTCAAAATTCTGAAGAGACAACAAATTGGCAGTCGTAGCCCATTTTAAAATAATAGAATATGATATAACAATAAATTTAAAATTTAAAATTACTGCACAGTTAATAAATGAAAGATGGTATTGTGATGTGTAATTTTTATATTTGCATGGATTTAGTATGCCTGATAAGTAGGCGGTAAAGTTTTGGTTTGCCGCTAAAATGAACAGTAACCAAACTATTCAGATTTAGTATATTAGTAGATATCTTGCAATGGAATGTTTGGAGAAGCTCGTCTCCAATAGTGTGGTTATCATCTGCAAGCACAGCTCCATAGAAAGAATCAAATCTTCCAAACACGAGGGTAACACTCCATGCAAGAGAACATTCCCCGGAATGATTTTAGTGATCCACATGGATTCCAGACCCGTGCATTGGCCCACGGGGTGACTTTCCCAGTGAATCATCGTACTGACTTGGAGTAATGTCTCAGTTGCTCCAGCCCTACAGGAGCTGCATTCTCCGGAAGCACCTCCCAGGCCTTGAGGACAGTCTCCTGGACACCTCGAAATTCCGCACTTTGTAGTCATTCAGGTTGGAAGTTTTGATTCCAGCATTTATGTGCAATAGACTCCAGAATCAAAAGGGATTATTGTTGGGGATAGATCCACGAGGTCAAAGCCCAATCGATGATTCAGTGGCCCAACAGGCCCAGAGCCCACGCGACTCAAACTCACTTGGAAATGGAGGCACACAAGAGCGCCTAAGACACAGGGTCGGTGTCGACCCCATCTCGTCCTCGACGTCGACCACGACTCAGCCTCACCACCGAAGAGGAAAAGCTTTGACCTTGGAGCCCGGCGGTGCACAACCGTTGCAAACCTTAATCAACCCCGAGAATATCGGGCAGTTCTGAAATTCACGGCGATCACGAGCTCATCGATGGCTAGGGTTTAGTTAGCACTCCCTCCTTTATTTTATCTATAAAAGGGGTTGATGGCTCATTTTTTGTATCTTTTTCAGCCCCCGAGCTATAACAAAATCCTGTCAAAATACTTGTAGAAGCGCTCAAAGCATCTAATCCATTCTTCTTTTACACGAATTGTCGTTGGTTCAGTATTCAAGAGCGAATTTGCTGATTACTTATTTATCGAATTAATATTCATTACTTTCTCTTTATTTGAACATTTATCTAGTGGTGTGCAAGACCCGACCCGAACCGATGCATTCGGGTTGGGTCAGGTGAGCCGGGATCGGGCCGGGTGACGGGTTAACTTTTTCCGCCCAATACAATTTCGGGTCGGGTGGCGGGTGACATCTTTCGGGTTTGGGTGTCACCCGACCCGACCAAAAATATAAATAAATAAATAATAAATATAAAATAATACATTTAAATACTAAATAAATACATTTCTAACCTAAATTTTATACTTCCCGGGGGGGGGGGGGGGGGGGGGGGGGGGGGCGCGGGTTTCGCGCCTATTTTTTCTCCCCCCCCCCCCCCCCCCCCCCCCCCCAATCTCCCAATCCCAGCACTCTCCCCACCTCCACTCTCCCAGAACCCCTACCAATTTCCTGTCTACCACCCACCGGCCACCACCGCGGCGCTGCTATTGCCACCTGCTCGACGCTGATGCTATCCTCCCGCCGCCCTCACCCCTCGCTACAGCACTCCGCCACCCACTGCCCTCGCCCAGGCACCCACCGACGTCTCGTAGCCTACTCCTGCTACACCGCGTTTGCTCCCCGCCGCCCTTGCCCAGACACTCAACGGCATATCGCACCTGCTACACCACGAGCCCACTGCCCTCCACCAACCGCTGTTCTTAATTTTTTTAAATAAATTTGGGTGAAACCCGACCCACCCGACCAGATTTCGGGTCGGGTGATGGGTCGGGTGAGGGGGTCTGTCGGGCGGGATTCAGGTGAGGGATGTCGGGTGATGAATTTTGGGTCGAGTTTGACCCGACCCGACCTGCTGCACGCCTCTACATTTATTGTGCTTTTATACCTTTGTTTCACCTGTTTTCAGTGATTATTATGTTGTTCTCATTAACGATTTCAAAGGCTCCATTTAACTCGTAAATCGAACCTCATCGTACGAATAATCTTCTTATTATATAATATTTATATCTATATATATTAAAGTAAGCCCTAACGCAATTTAAAGTAATGTTTAGTTTTATCAATTCAGGACCCAAAAGATAGTTTAATTATCAATTCAGGACCCAAAAGATTAATTATCAATTCAGGACTTGAAAGATCACAAAAATTCTCAATCCAGGACGTGAAATATCATACAATTCTCAATTCAGGACTTCAATATCAGGTCTGGATTGAGAATTATTTGATCTTTCGGGTCCTGGATTGACAAATCATATTTCGGATCCTGAATCGATAATTAAATTATCTTTTGGGTCATGAATCGACAATTCTCCTTAATTCTATTAGTTGGTCATTAATGAACTATTTAGTTCATTAATTATGGAGTTAATAATTTTATGTATAGATAATATATTATGATTTGGTTATTTAATTAAATTTTTTCCATATATAAGGTAAATACTGCAATCATTGATAAAAAAATCTATTTGATATTTTATTCATAAACATATTGATAAGTGCGTTATTTCGTTCACTTTTCAATGGATTTTTAGGTTGTTTTATTGCATTTATATTATATTTAGGTTATTTTCCTTGCATCGTACTTGTTTTATGCTTCGTGTTTTGGATGTGGTAAAAAATGCAAATTTTGGAGCAAAAATTCGACAAAGTATGAAAATTGGAAATTTGGTTGTGTCCTCTGTATTGACCGACACACGGGGTGTCGGTCGACACGAAGGTCAAGAGAGATGGTGTCGAAGGCTCGGAAGTCGTGCGACATGTGACACCCATGTCGATCGACACCCGGGGTGTCGATCGACAAGGCTCCGGAAGGATGGCTCGATAGATGTTTCTTTCGATCGATTTTGGGGTCGTGTGTCGATCGACATCATGCACGTCGGTCGACATATGGGTTCTTTAGGCAGATTTTCTTTGTTTACTCCTACTTGTTATATTTAACCACTCAAACCTATTATATATATCATGTAATTTTCGGGAATTAGAACTTTTGCCACTTTTGAGACTCAGAGTTAGAGTTTTATTTGTTATTCAATTATTTCTGCTTTGGATTGGAGATTTGGATCAAAACTTTTCAAGATTGGATTCGAATCGACATTGTTTTTTATTTATGAAGAATATTTGCAAATTTATTTTTTCATATGTTTATTCAATATGAATATGTGCACGTAATTCCTTTATCAGATTCTAGGGTTTATGTGAATATCTTGGATGCATGTCTATGGTTTATTAAATCGATCAATATATTAATTTAGGTTTATCAATTCTTATGATTTTCCCAAATATGAGATAATTGGTCATTTGATTGGATTTCATAATTAATTAATTTGAGACTGAAAGGTAAAAATTAATTAATATATATAAGAATTGATAATATGGTTTTTGATCTTGTTTGAAAAGAAGGATTTTATCCATAGTAATAAATCTGAGGTTTTGGGGGAGTTATTAATTTTTCTAGAGGCCGAGAGGATATAGAAAATTAATAATCTACTTTATGAATTGTCAAACCTGGAATTTGTAATAATTTATGATGTTCCACCTTAATCTATAATTTTAATTGATCGATCGTTTTCCCTTGCATGTTATCCGAGATATGAACTTGCCCTGAAATCTGAGCTCTTCTCTGATTGTTTAAAAATTTGGTTTAATTCTTGTTTAATTTAATTCTTGAAATTTTAATTCCAATTATAAAAACTCTTTCAAAATCTGATTTACTTGAACAATAAACCGATAATTATGTTTCAGTATATAGGATGTTCACTTATACAATCCCTGTGGGATCGATAATTTTAATTTGCCACTAAATTATAGTACTACTAAAAATTTAGTGATCACCTATAAATATTTATGTTTATTTTATATGGCACCTAATCATGTGATTGTTTGTGCAATTTTTTGAAAGGTCAATTTCAAATTTTGGATCTCCCTCAATCGTGGCTTTGCTTAATTGAAGAAGTGTGCTTCCAATTTTTCTAAAGAGTGAAGACCATAAATAACCCCTTTCATTATTTAAAAACCTTAAATACCCACTTTTATCTATAAATTCAAAAAATAACCATATTCTAAAATTATCCCACTTTTCATATATGATTCCCACAATATCATAAACCAATCAAAAAAATCTACAACAATAAATTTTTTTTTTATTATTTTTAAAATATGATATAGTAAAAGTGTTATCTGATTTATGTCGAAAAATTTTAAATTAATTTGAATACTTTTATAGTGTTATTATCGTATAAAATTATCATTAGGATATTTTTAATTTAATTATTGAAATAAATATATTTATTTGATTTGTTAAATTGTTAATTAAAATATGAAATTGGAAATTTTTAATCGCAAATGGGGAATGGCAACTGTACCATTACGATCTTTTTTTAATTCATTTTTTTATTATTTTTATTAACTTTATTTATATTTTAATTGCATTGTATTTTGAAATCACAAATCACTCAAAACACAATCGATGAAATTGCAAACTTTTTTTAATTTTTAATTAATTTACTTATTTAAGTAATTAATTTTTAATTACATTATTTTGTTTCTTTATTCTAAATTACAAGCACAATACATCTGACCATTTAAATTGCAAATCGTCATTTAAATAATTAATAATTTGTTTTTATAATGTAAATTTAAAAGTGAATTAAATGTCAAAAAAATAAAATTAAGTAAATATGTTGCATATTATTAATTTAAGTAATAATGATTGAATAATTTTGAAAAAAAACCTGCAAAAAAAAATTAGTTAATAATAGGGGTATTTGTGAAAGTTCATTTAATTTTTACTAATACTAGCATATCTATATAACGGTGGCTATTTAAGGTTTTTTTATAATAAGATTGACTATTTTTGAATATTTTTACTTTTTTAAAAGCGCTTTTTTTTTAAAAAAATTCTTAAATGCCTTTCACAAATTAGTAATGTAGATTTTTTTTTTAAAAAAAATTATGACTGCATCAACGTTCAACCGTTGATGTAACAAGTTATTAACATGGTTAAAGATAACAGATAAAATTACATAATATATAATAGTCAGCATTATTGATGGGAATATAATTTCATAATAAAACTAAACTTGGATATAATTGCTTACTGAAATTTCTGAGATATATTTTCCTAATTTGTAAAAGAGGACGATATATGATTTCCTATTTATTATGCATAAAATATGAATAAATTCACATTGTTAAATATTTATCCACTTACGTAAATAATAATTTGCACAACTGCATCATTTATAAAAATTTGTTTTGGTTCTATAAAAAAAATGAAGAGAGAAAGAAAAGTAAAAGATTCAACTATTATAATATTCTACTAGTTAATGCTAGTTAATAGTTAAAAGTAGGAGAATTATCGATGCAAGATCTAAAATATAGTTAAATTGTCAATCTAGGATCCAAAAGATCAAACAATTCTCAATTCAGGACCTGATATCAGGTCCTGAATTGAGAATTGTTTGATCTTTCGGATCCTGGATTGAGAATTTTGTGATTATCAGGTCCTGAATTGAGAATTGTTTGATCTTTTGGATCCTGGATTGAGAATTTTGTGATCTTTCAGGTCCTGAATTGATAATTAATCTTTCAGGTTCTGGATCGATAAAACTCATTTAAAGTAACATCATAAAGTTCTTATCATCTATATATATATTAAAACAATACCGGAGATAAAATATGGTAAGTTTGAGATGCATTAATTGTTTATTAAATAAATGTTTAGTTCATTAATTAATATGTAAAACATTCTATAATTATACATAATCAAAAATCTATTAGAGATTAAGTTTTATTTTTAGGAAAATCATTTTAGTAGATATAATTTAACAACTATAAAATTATTTATAATAATTTATGAATGTTTAATTATATTTTGTAGATATAAATTTTTATTTAATATAATATTAGTTGGCCAATTAATTCACATTTTATATATTATTTTAATTCATTCATATCATAGTTTTAGTTGGCCAAATAATTATGGAATTATATCTAGATCTTAACGACATATTCATATAATTAGGAGATTAGATGACATATTTAACAAAATATTATTAAATTTTTTAAGTTATTAACTAAAGAAAATATGTAAGATTTTAATCTACATATTTTAGGTAAATATGTGTAAATCTATTAAACTGATTTCTCTTGAATTATTATTTCTCTAAAATTAATCTATATATTTTAGAAAAGTATTTAGAAATCAATTTGACTGATTTATGGCACTTTTAACAAAATATCATCAAATCGTTTACTTTATTTAAGAAATGAATTATGGAAGATTTTAATCTATATATTTTAGGGAAATATATATAACACAATTACATTGATTTTTCCTGAATTATTATTTTTCTATAATTATCTATACCTTTTCGAAAAATCTGTATAATTCAAGTATAAATCAATTAGATTAGACTGATTTTTGGATTACACAAATTAAATTTTAGGATTAGGTCTATATATTTTAGGAAAAATATGTACAAATCAATCATATTGATTTTTTTCTTAAATATTATATCCCTGTAATTAATCAACATATTATTGTGTGAAAACATTCTTTAATTATCTCCCTGAAATAAGTAGGCAAATTATGATTAATTAAAAAATGAAAATATGTATCAAATTTTAGAATTTTTTTCTTTGTTTCGAAATCTTCTCTATTTTAGTTAAAACATTTTAAATCTATACAATCTCAAATTTCTTAGTTACATAATTAATTACGCAAATACAAGTGTTTAAATTAGTTTTAAAATCTTAAATTAATTACCTATTTAAATTTTAATTCGATCGATTTAAATAAAATATAAAATTCCATAATTGTTCTTTTATAAATTTGTATTAATTATTATAGGATATTGTGCTAATGGGTTTAATTATATATAGTACTTTCTTTCAATTAATTTAGTAGATCATGAATTGAAATAATATTTATGGTAAATGTGGATGATTGATTCAATGAGATGGTGTTTCCTTATCAAATTTAGTGATCCACACCACCTAATATAATGAACATAATTCAATCAGATCAAATAGAGAGCTCGAATTAAGCAAGAAAGAAAAGGTCTATATCTATTTTTCTTCTTCTATCATGTATATCTATCATTGCAGGTGTGGAGGGTAAAGAGAAACAAACGATTGCAGATTGTGACAAAATGGATTTCAAAGAATTGTCCACAGAATTTTACGAAGGAGTTGGATCATGTGCTCCTAATCGAATATATATTATTGTTTGTAATTGCACCTACGATTATGATTTATACCTCATCAATGTTTGTACTTCATTCATACAAAATTATGTAATAATATACATACAAGATTTTATGAGAACTATAAAATTATTGATTTTGGGAAGTATTTTAATTATAATAAGCATTAATATTTGTTTCTATATTTATTGAATATGAAACAAGTAAATATGGCCGATCCAATAATATAGTTTAATCATTTGTTGATTTTTATGATATTGAGAATTTTTTGCATTCGAACTCAAACTTGTGCTTCAAAGTTGGCAACCTCGACTCATTGTTTTGATCTTGATTATTTGATCCCATTTGAGAATTTTATTCAGGGAAATACATTTTGTAATTGAGTATGATAGTACAAGTTGAGTTCTAATTGTGCATTTCATCATTTTTTTTTTCAAATAAGTAAGTATAATTATTTAATTAAAAAATATCGATATTATATTAGTGTTTTTAATGAACAATAAAATTTGAAGTCCGTAAAATATTTTAAAATTGAATTATCTTATATTAAAAAGAAACAAGAGTTGCACAATTTAATCTATATTTTTAAGGGAATATGCGTGATTTGTGATTGATCTTAACTTAATTGTTATTTCCTAAAATATTTGGAGGAATTATTATCCATTTTCAAGAAAATAAAAAGATGTATCAACTGAATTTGAAAATACTTCGTAGCTATACTTTAATTTTTTTTTTGTTGAAAATATACATATTTTGTATATGTATAAATTAGTTTTTCCATAATTATTATTTTCATATAACATTCATGAGAAGAATAATAAATTTTCAGGAATAGGTCAATATTTATCAAATTAGATATTAGAAATTTTACGACTTTTATTTCAAGATCTTAAAAATATATATATTTTGGAATATGCATAAATTAAGTCAATATGTATCAAATTAGATATTAGAAATTCTACTACTTTTATTCCAAGATCTTAAAAATATATATATATTGGAATATGCATAAACCAGTTAGATTCATTTTTCTTTAATTATTATTTCCCTTATAACATATGTGAGAATTACTATTCACATAGATAAATGTTTTATTTATTATTTTTATATAAATAATTATAATCATAATCCCAAAATTTAAGGGTAGGCCTGATATCAATTATTTTCCAATTGAGTTCATCAAAAACTTTATGGCAAATTCTCAGATGAGACGGTCTCATCATTTTTATTGTGAGACGAATTTAATGAAATGATGTGTTTTTTTATTGCAAATAATGTATTTCTTTGTTGTAAATAATGTAATTTTTAAAAATGAAATGTTGTATTTAACTTATTAAAATGATGTATTTAGGTCCGTCTCACAGTAAAAAAAAATGGTGAGACCGTCTCTTAGAAGACCAACTCAAAGTTTATATAAGGATACTTATAACTTTTTTTAATTTAAAAATTAAGAAATAAGATATTTATTTCCTTATAATCCTAGATTAAAAAGAAACCAGGAGTACAAGAATTAAATCATATAATTAATTTATATAATTTAGAAAAATATGAATGATCCAATTAGATTGAATTTCTTTAATTATTATTTACTTATAATATGTATGAGAATTATAATCCATTTTCAAGAAAAAAATATACGTATCATACTGAATTTAAACATAATTCGTAATTATACGGTATAATCTTTAAAATACATATATTTTGTATATGCATAATGCAAGTGGATTAACTTTTCCTTAATTATTATTTCTTTATAGTTTTAATGCTTAATTTAATTAATCAATTGAAAATAACCAACAAAAAATATCATTTAGAGAGAAACTAAGTTTACACAATATTAAAAAAAAGGGGACGAATCTAGATGTAAATTTAATAGTATGTAGCACGTTATATGTTGTTTATTTGAATCTATCGAATTAATGTTACTTGACCGGTTAATCATATCACATATATTAAGTCCCCACACATCGTGTGGGGTGCAATACTAGTATATTAAAATAAGAAATACACAACAATTACAATTTTGTTCGCGCAAAGCACATATGTATATCTAGTTGATTTTAAACCAAGTAACAAAGAATATTGTTCAACAGACTTATATATATCATTTTGTTACATGAGCAACATAATACTAGTTCTAGTACTACCTAATTAAATTAAAAGAAGATTTTAGACTTTTAGTCATACTAGTAGGAGATTGAAACATTCCACCCAAGCCATGTGCGGATGTTCATTAAATGGGATTTTCTAATGTTGATTAGGTGTAATAGGACGAACATTTTGACTGTTTTAACTTAAAAGTTAAAATGCCAACAAGTTATGCTGGCCTACACACCGTCGGATGGGGGGGTGGATCTCGAGCTGGAAAGAGATTCTCTAAGAATTTTAATATTATGTGAGAGAAGCTAAGTGACAATCCTTGGCTGATTACAGAAATAAATAAAATGGCACCCAATTTGATGAGCGAAGGGCTGGGTGAATCAATGCCCAAGCCTTATTTTGTTGAATCTTGATTGAGAAGAATAGATATGGCTTATGCTGCTCTGGTTTCTCTCAAGCATACCATTGCAAATCCCACCAATAACATACAAATCTCGGAATCTTCCAATCTGGCGTTGGGGTCATTGTACTCTACACTCAAAAGATTGGATGATAACCGCAATAGAAGAATTGATATGAGCATGATTAATGCAGTGGATGCAGAAATAAGAGAGGCAGCCTACAGACTAGAAGATAAGATTCAGTATTATGGGTTGTATCACTCTCTTCCACCTTCCGACAGCCTCGCCGATCTGCAGATACACCCCATCGACTTAAACCAGGAGATTGATTTGTTTTTTGAGAAGGTGAAGGAGTTAGAAGAGGATTATGCCAGAGTGCTGGATAATCCGTTGCCTGTACAAGAGAAGGATGGTGATGTTTCGCCGCACACGATTTTGGTGGAAACGAGTCAACGACCGTGGGGTTATCGGACCTAATTGAGGAAATCACGAATGAGCTGCTAGATCTGCAGCCTGGACCCAAAATTGCGTCACTCGTCGGAATGGCAGGCATCGGCAAGACCCATGTCGCTAGAGAAATTGCTCAACATCCACTCATCTTTCAACATTTCAATTTTATAGCATGGGTGAGCGTAGGTTCAAAGCGTGAAATGGAAGATATCCTCGTGGATGTTGTTGCTCAGATCCAGGGCAAGCCTAGAAATCTATACCAGGGAAAAAGCACATATGATTTATCTGTGCTTTTCAATAATAGTGTGTATGCTGGAAGATACTTAATCGTATTAGACGATGTTTGGAGCACTGAGGTGAGCGGTTACTTGAGAAGTTTGCTTCCAGGTGTCGGAGATGGAGGGCGACTCTTACTCACAACAAGGCTACAAGAAGTAGCCAACTATGATAGGAAAGGAACTCGCCAGATACGTTTTTTGAACAAGGAAGAAAGTTGGAAGCTTCTTCGGCAGAATGTGTTTGGTGGAGAGTATTGCCCCCCTCAACTGGAGAAAGTAGGAAGGAAAATTGCGGAGAAATGTGAAGGTCTTCCTCTTTTGATCCTCACGGTTGCTCGCATCCTTCGTGGGCTTGAGCAGACTGAAGAGTTCTGGAAGGCTGTAGCAGAAGACGAGAGAGATTCTACTTTTACAAATGCATATGAGGAAATCTCCAAGGTACTATATACAAGCTATGAGTACTTACCCCAATATACGAAAGCATGCTTTTTGTATATGGCAGTTTTCCCACAGGGTTATGAGATTACCCTCCCCAAGCTCCATAACTTGTGGATTGCTGAAGACTTGTGTGAACATCGATTCTATCAATCGTATTACACGTCTTTAGAATATTTTGCGATGGAATGCTTGAACAAGCTCGTTTCCGATAGTGTGGTTATCGTCTGCAGGCACAGCTCCCGATTCACAATCAAATCTTGCAAGCTCCATTCTGCTTTTTGGCACTTGTGCACTCGAGAAGCAAGGAAGATCAAGCTTTTCCATGTCTTAAAAAGATCAATCCATGCTTCCCAAGAGGATATTGAAAGCCAGCGCCGGTTGTCCGTCCAAAACAACATTTTATTTGGCATTAAAGAAGTGTATGAGTCAATGGCAGCTACTTTAACAGCGCGTTCTCTCCTATGCACTGGTCCATATCATGAATATCAAGTACCAGTATGTTTGGATTTGGTGTTGCTGAAGGTGTTGGATGCTGCTGCAATCCGTTTCTATGAGTTCCCTTTAAAGGTACTCAAACTTGTACGGTTAAAGTATCTTGCCCTGACTCATCATGGGAAACTCCCTAGTTCCATCTCCGACCTTCAAGAGCTGCAGTGTCTGATTCTCCGTCACCATCATATCATTAGATTCGTAAGAGATGTAGATACATATTCAGTTTGTTTACCAAAGGAGTTGAGAGATGAGATCCGATGTCTGCCGGAAGTGCGGTTCATCAAATTGCTAGGAGATTCAACTTGTTTGGCAAAGGACGTCTGGGAGAAGATCTGCGATATTCAACAAGTGTGGAGCTACAAAGTGCTTAGTAATCAAACTGCTTTGAAAAAGGAGACGTGGATGGAATTGTGGAGAATCGCCAGCGGAGAGGACTCAATGCAGAGCCAGAGCATGATGTGGCATATGCAGCGACCGTGGAGCATCAAATTGTTGAGAGACTCAAACCGTTTTAAAAAGGTGATTTTGGGACGAATCTGGGGGAAGATATGGGATATGCAACAAGCGTGGAGCACCAAATTGCAGAGAGATTCGCTTGGTTTGCTGAAGGAGATGTGGGAGGAGATGTGGGAGATTCAGGATGTGAGGAGCACTAAAATTCTGAGCGACTCAACTTTTTTGCCAAAAGAGATATGGGAGATACCACAGCTGAGGCATCTTCGGATCATAGGAAAAAACCTACCAGATCCAACTTATGGAACAAAGCTACCATGCCTCTCAGCACTTCATGTGAATGCTCAAAGTTGCACCTACAGTGTTCTCAGCAGTCTCGCCCATCTTAATAAGTTGGGAATTAAAATCGAGTTACGGCCTGACGCTGCTGAAACCATAAGCTGTTTAAAGCATATTAGACTTCTTTGGAAGCTAGAGTCACTTAAATGCGTTGTGGTGAATCCTCGACGAGTTGTTGCCCCAGCAGCTGATCAGCTTTCAAATTTGCCGAGCAGTCTGAAAAAGCTGAGCTTGAGTGGGTTAGGATATGGTTGGGAGGGCACGAGTGCAATTGGTTCTCTTCCAAATCTTGAAGTGCTGAAGCTGCGATGTGCTGCCTTCCAAGGACCAGAATGGAATACAAAAGTTAAAGAATTCCCGAGCCTCAAATATATGCTACTTGAAGATATTGATCTGGTGCGATGGACAACTGCCGACAATGGCTGCTTCCCGAGTCTTGAGCGCCTCATCATTCAGCACTGCTACAAATTAAAGGAGATACCTCTGCCTAGAGCTCTGAAAATGATAGAGGTAGTTGAGTGCAGCCCTTCAGTTGTGGCTTCTGCGCTGCAAGCACGTTCTTCTTCAGTGGAGGTTGTGATCACTTCATCATGGAAACTCCGACGATGACTTACTGATTGGGAAGGTAACTTTTATGACACATCCATTTCTATAGTAAATGTTAAAGATTTGAGAACTTGTGTTAATATCATCTTTCAAATATGGTCTAGGGGAAATGGAATATCATCACGCACTTCCCATATAAAGTCTTGGTTTCTACGTTTAGTGCAGTTATTTCCAAATTTTCCCTTGTTGCCTTGTGATCCGGAGCTGCTGGTTTGATTGTTGTGGTTTAGCTCGTTTCTTGTGGTTTTTTGGGCAGAAGATTGAATAAGAAGATGATGATATTGGTGGGGATGGGGCAGACTGATACCATTCTATGTAGCTCTGTTTAATCGTGTGTTGAAAGCTGTGGAATGATCATTGAATTATATGATTAACTGGTATTATTGTCAAACACTCATGATATTGCTTTTGATTGGCTTGGTAAGCCCAACTCTCTACTGTTGAAATCAAATATAGATTCAGTTACACAAAGATTTCCCCTGCCTTGCTTCTTGTTTGTTTCATGACAAATTCTCCCTTTTCAGTATTTGTAGATTCATTGGAGTCTCTCGTCAATCAACTCTCAAAAGATAAAGTTAGTCTTTTTATCCAGGTAAACTTAATCTCTTAAAGTCTGAGCATGTTTTGCCCTTTTGGCATGTGAATCTGATGAAACCTCTCATATCATCTTTTTTCTTCTTGTTAGGGATATTTTTCTCCTGTTGTGGTCAAATATGATAAAGATCATCAGGAAAAGATTAAAATATTGAACAGCAAATTCTATCTCCTTTTCTTTCTGTTTTCCATTTCATGCTTCTATTCTTGATACTGTATTTTTCAAAATGCAAAAACAAGCTGAATCTGAAGAAAGTGGTACTTCATACCTAGTATTTCCGGTTCAATCAACCTTTAATTCACAAACACTTTCCATTTTTTTTCGGCTACCTAGTTTTCCCCTTGAAAAACATAAAATGCCTTTTGGTTTGATTTTATGTGGCACACGCCAATCTCCCATCAACACTTGCCATATTCAGCAACTTCTTGTTGGGAGAAATATTAAGTGTATTCATCTCGAAACATATATCCTTCCTTCCCTATACATCATGGTTTATTATTTAATCTTGGAAACCCTCAACAACCTGCAGGATCCTCTACTAGCCAGCGATATAGCTTTGACAAGCTGTGGTCCGTACAAGATGAAGGAAGATGTTGCAATGGTTTACAGAAGCCCATACCTCACATCAGCCTCTTCTGGATTTGCTCTCAATGCCATCAGCAGGTCCATGAAAAAGGAGCTCAAGGTACATATTTTGCATGGTTTGTGTATGTATTCAAATTCAGGCATATTCCACTCAACAATAACAGCAAGTGATGGTTTCTCGATGAAGAAAGTCCGAAGAGCATTTGCTGGGGTGAAAGGGACCGGTGGCTGAGCTTCAAAGGTGTGGAAGATTTCTGCAGAGAATCCAAGCTTCAACTCATCAAACTCCCCATGGTAACTCATCTCTACTTTCAGTTACATTTTCTCTTCATTAATTAATTTGCATTGAGAAATGAAGTTGGTTTGTACAGGCGGGGCATCATGCGCAGGCAGGAGGATTGCAGCGAGGAAGTAGCAAATGCCATTGCTGGAATTCTAAGCAAACCAACACGTATATAATTTCATTCAGAATATAATCTATTTTATTTTAAACCCCATGAGTAATTGAAATGGGATTTTCCACAAGCTCTATATGTTGATTATTAGTAGGGGTGAGTATGAGTAAAAGCCAACTCACTCAGTTATTCGGAAGAAACTTGAAATTGAGTCGAGCTCGAGCTTCATGATACTTGATTTGATAGGCTTGCGAACCTTATTGAGTTCGAGCTTAAATCGAGCCTAAGTTGAGTTTGGATTTGAACTAGTTTAACGAGCTTGATATAATATAAATTTTTATTTCTAAATTTATTATTTAATAATAAATAATTTAAAATTTTTAATAAAATTTAAAATAATTTAAAAAATCGAACTCGATCGAGTTGAGTCAAGTTTGACAAGTTTAACATCGAGTCAAACTCAAACTTGAAAATTAGAGTTTGATCAAATTAAATTCGAGCTCGACCATGCTCGATTCAACTAGGCTCATGAATACTGAAAAACTTTTTGACTACTAAACTAATGCGTGCTATGTAGGCTACGCACCAACGAATGAGGTGGAAAGTTAGATTAAATTTATTTAGACTTTTAATTTTAATATTATGTGACATTCCTATAGAAATTTAAAAAAAAAAAAATGAAGTGCGCAGGGCACTAATTTCGGAGTTGTTGGCACCAATAATTTGATGAGCAAATGTTAAAGCAGAGGACTTATTTTGAAGAACAGACATGGCTTTTGCTGCTCTGCTTTCTCTGAATCATACCATTAGAAGTCCCACCAAGTACATACCAATCCCGCTATATGAACATCATGAGGCGTTGATGTCACTGTGCTCTACACTCAAAAGATTGGATGATAACCGCCATAGAAGAATTGATATGAGCATGATCAATGCTTTGGATGCAGAAATAAGAGAGGCAGCATACAAACTAGAAGATATGATTCAACACTACGTGTTGTATCGCTCTCCTCCGCCTTCCGACAGCCCCCTACACGGGGAATACTTGCGCCGAGAGGTCGATTGGTTTTTTGAGAAGGTGAGCAAGTTGGAAGCGAAATATATCAGTGTGCTAAATAATCCATTGCCTGTAGAAGAGGAGGACAGTGATGTTTCGCCGATGCACGATTTTGGAGGAAACGAGTCGACGACGGTGGGGTTATGGGACCAAATTGAGAAAATCAGAAATGAACTGCTAGATTTGCAGCCTGGACCCAAAACTGTCTCACTCGTGGGAATGGCAGGCATCGGTAAGACCCATATTGCTAGAGAAATTGCTCGACATCCACTCATCGTTCAACGTTTCAGTATTACAGCATGGGTGAGGGTAGGTTCAAAGCATCAATTGAAAGATATCTTGGTGGATGTGGTTGCTCAGATCCAGGGCAAGCCTAGAAATCTGTACGAGGGGAAACGTACACATGCTTTTACATAAAATTTTGCAGGGTGGAAGATACTTAATCGTGTTGGATGACGTTTGGAGCAGTCAAGTGAGCTGTTTCTTTACACATGAGCTTCCAGGCGTCGGAAATAGAGGGCGACTCTTACTAACAACAAGGCTTGAAGAAGTAGCGATATGTGATAGCAATGGAATTCGGCAGATACATTTTTTGAACAACGAAGAAAGTTGGAATCTACTTCGTCAGAATGTGTTTGGTGAAAGGTATTGCCCCCTTCAACTGAGAAAGTTGGGAGGAAGATTGCGGAGAAGTGTGAGGGTCTTCCTCTTTTGATCCTCACGGTTGCCCGCATCCTCTGGAAGGCTGTAGCAGACGAGAAAAATGAAGTTCTTACAAATGCATATGACGAAATCTCCGAGGTACTATATCCGAGCTATGAGTACTTACCCCAAAATTTGAAAGCATGCTTTCTGTATATGGCAGTTTCCCAACAAACTTCTGTGATTGCCCTTCCCAAGCTCCTTCACTTGTGGATTGCTAAGGACTTTTTTGAAGGTGAAGTCTATTACTCGGAAGGTAGGGATCCTTACATAAATTTAAAAACTTTTGCAATGGAATGTTTGGAGAAGCTCGTCTCCCATTTTGTGGTTATCATCTGCAAGCACAGCTCCACATTCACAATCAAATCTTGCAAGCTCCATTATGCCTATTGGCACTTGTGCACTGAGTAAGCAAGGAAGATCAAGCTTTTCCATGTTTTAAAGAGATTAATTCATGCTTCCAAAGATGAAATTGAAAGCCAACGCCGGTTCTCCGTCCAAAACAACATTTTATTTGGTATTAAAGATGCGTATGAGTCCATGGCAGCCACTTCAACATCATGTTCTCTCCTACGTACTGGTTCAGATCATGAATATCAAGTACCAATATGTTTGGATTTGGTGTTGTTGAATGTGTTGGATGCTGCTGCAATCCGTTTCTATGAGTTCCCAATAGAGATACTGAAACTTGTACGGTTAAAGTATCTTGGCTTGACTCATCATGGGAAACTCCCTAGTTCTATCTCCGACCTCCAGCAGCTGCAGTGTCTGATTCTCCGTCACCATCATAGCATTAGATTTGTAAGAGATGTAGATTCAGTTTGTTTAGCAAAGGAGATGAGAGATGAGATCCGAGATCTGCCAGAAGTCAAGACCATTAAACTGCTAGGAGATTATACTTGTATGGCAAAGGTGTTCTGGGAGAAGATCTGCGATATTCAACAAGTGTGGAGCTCCGACGTGCTTAGTAATCCAACTGCTGTGGAAAAGAAGACCTGGATGAAATTGTGGGCAATCGCCATTGAGGACAGCTCGTTGTGGGGCAAGATGTCGTATATGGAAAGAATGTGGAGCATCAAATTTTGGAGATACTCAACTCATTTTCCAACGTTGATTTTGGGACAAATATGGGAGAAGATATGGGATATACAAGAAGAGTGGAGCACCAAATTGCAGAGAGATTCACTTGGTTTGCTGAAGCAGATATGGGAGGAGATGTGGGAAATTCAGGAAGTAAGGAGCACTAAAATGCTGAGCGACTCAACTTTTTTGCCGAAGCAGATCTGGGCGATGCCACAACTGAGGCATCTCCGGATCATAGGAAGAAACCTACCAGATCCAAGTTATGGAATATGGCTACTAGACCTCTCTACACTTCATGTTAATGCTCATAGTTGCACCTACAGTGTTTTCAAGAGTCTCCCCAATCTTAAAAAGTTAGGAATTAAAATCGAGTTACAGCCTGAGGACGCTGCTGAAACCATAAGCTGCTTCAAGCATATTGGACTTCTCGATGTCCTAGAGTCACTTAAATGTGTGGTGGTGAATCCTCGACGAGTTGTAGCCCCAGCAGCTGATCGGCTTTCAAATTTGCCGACAAGTCTGAAAAAGCTGAGCTTGAGTGGGTTAGGATATGGTTGGGAAGGCATGAGTGCCATTGGTTATCTTCCAAAGCTTGAAGTGCTAAAGCTACGATGTGCTGCCTTCCAAGGACCAGAATGGGAAACAAAAGCTGATGAATTCCGGAGCCTTAAATATCTGCTACTTGAAGATATTGATCTGGTGAAATGGACAACTGCCGAAAATGGCTGCTTACTGAGTCTCGAGCGCCTCATCATTCAGCACTGCTACAAATTAAAGGAGCTACCTCGGCCTAGAGCTATCACAATGATGGAGGTGGTTGACTGCAACCCTTCACTTGTGGCTTCCGCGCAGCAAGCACATTCTTCAGTTGAGGTTGTGATTGCTTCATCGTGGAAACTTCGACGATGATTGATGACACATCCATTTCTATAGTACATGTTAAAGAATTGAGATCTTGTGTTGAAATAATCTTTCAACTATGGCCTAGGGGAAATGGAATATCATCACACACTTCCCGTATTGAGTCATGGCTTCTACGTTAAATGCAGTTATTTCCTATTTTTACCTTGTTGCTTTGTGATCCTGAGCTGCTTGTTTGATTGTTGTGGTTTTGGCTTTGTAACTTTTACTACATTGGTCACCCACTGCTGCTTGTTAGAGTTGTTGCTGCATTTTTAAGATTACTGAGTGTTGATGACTTCATGATGATTGAAAAGGTGTGATTTTGGTAAGTGGAGTGCTAAATGTTATGCGATTATCTACCTAGCAGTGACGGATTTATTGCTGAAGAGGGAGCGAGAAAGAAGAAGCTGGCAAGAAGAAGACAGGTGGAAAAGCTGGATCAAGATATTTTGGGCAAAAGATTGAAGAAGAAGAAGATGATGATGATATTGGTGGGGATGGACAGACTGATACCATCTATGTATCTCAATTCTCACAGAGCATTATCATTGTTGATTGCTGAAAAATGTCTCGAGTGTTTGCCAATAAGTAAGTAGAGTTCGAAGAGAAGGTACTATCTTATTTCCTTCATGTTGCCTCTATTTATAGCTATTACACGGCTTGTTCCAATAAATGCAAATAATGAGAGAAAAGACGGTTGCAAACATTTACTGAAATAAAGGCACTTTAAGACCCACGTTCTACTTGTGTCATGCGCCACTCATTGACTCGGTCAGTTACAGAATTCCAACGGTCCTCTAAAACAAGGGTTCGTCGAAGCAATCACGGGTTCGACGAATAAGCCTAAGTCGTGCAGGGCCGAAGCCTATTTCCTGAGGCTCAACAACAGCCCCCAAACTTTTCGTGAGGTGAACGTGCAACTCACGGGAAGTTTTCCCCTTTCGGCATGCCCCGTGGTGACCCAAATTCTTTGGATCTTTCCACGGGTTACGAGAGTTTTCACCTTCTCCTTCTCGTACTCATCGATGAACAGATGGGATCGACGAGCCAGGCTCTGCATTAAAACTGGCTCATCGCTCCCGAGGAGAACCGATAAGAAGTTTACGTTTTCTTTCGACCCTCCCAATAGCGCAGACTGAATCGACGATTCATCGCTGGCTCTGCCTTCGTTTGTAACGAAGAACAGACCCTCCTCACGACCATGTCGGTGCAGGAAGGTTTTTTGGGTCCTCTCCGGGAGTTATAACCTAGCACTCTTGTGCCAATAATGGGTCGACGAATGCAGAATTTAAGATTTATGGTTCGGACCGCACCCAGCAAGGCGCTCTCCGAAACGATGGTTTCTTCCTCGAAACCACGCGCATTAAATGTGATGTCCACGTGTCGCATGCGGACTCGCGAGACCTGAAAAGCCACGACCCAACTCCTGAGGGAGCGTCATCCACGTTTAAAATGAATAAAACCCCCTCTTTACGCCTGTTTTATTTTCGTCAAATCTCGCACTCCCCATCTCCAGAAGATCATCCCGCGCGCACCAGCAG
Source organism: Plectranthus barbatus (assembly GCA_026898455.1). NCBI lineage: Eukaryota > Viridiplantae > Streptophyta > Magnoliopsida > Lamiales > Lamiaceae > Plectranthus > Plectranthus barbatus. Next base: position 68,296 of record JAPKLW010001845.1, on the reverse strand, counting down.
TCCCATCTTCCACCGACGTTCACGAACGGTACAATTTTATCCTCAATTTTACGTATTTCACGACAACACCAGGTTTTATCCATGGCCGAAAACGCAAGTACGGCTAACCCCTCATCTCCTTCCACTTCTGGGTCATCCTATTTTCCTCCACCCGGAGTCTTTCCGGCCAGCTACGATGGCCGATTCTCCGGGATCTTGACTACTGCTCGTTCCCGTGTAACCGAAACTTCTCTCAACCATACATTCGCAACCTATGGGATACCCTCTGACGTTAAAGCCATAGCCCCCAGACCCGAAGACCACCCTCATCGGCCCCCCCTTGGTTTCACCGCTTTTTCGACCAAGGTGTTCGAGAAGGGTATTAACCTGCCCTTACATCCCTTCTTCATAGAAGTATTGGATTACTATAGCATAGCCCCTATGCAATTAGCCCCAGTTGCCTGGTTGAACATGTTTAGGGCTTTATTAGTGTTTAGGAAGGCCGGGCTCGACGAACCTTCAGTGAGAGAGTTCGTCGATCTGTACGTCCTAGTCCGTAGGTCTAAGGAAAGTTATTGGTACTTTTCCAAAAGACATCATCACCCTGAACCCTTAGTGCTCAAGACCCCAACCAATATGAAAAACTGGGCCAACCATTTCTTTTACCTCGAAATTCCTGACGAATTCCCCGGAATCCGGGGCCGCCTTCACAAGCCCAGAGGCAAGTATTTTCCTAACTAATCAATCAAGGGTTCCCCCTTCCTCACACTTATCTTGGTCTATCTACTTTGCAGAATACGAGAAGTTCGACCTGACCGAAGACGAACAAGACAGAATCAACCAAGCCTACCAAGTGGTTGATAGGAAGTTCGAATCCCTCCGCAAAGGTCGTTATATCGACGCCGACGGTATTCACGAAGCGATGGAGAGACCAACTGCCAATGCCCTTCGACAGATCCTGGACCGAAAGGAGAAGAAGAAAAAGAAGGAGTCTTCGAAGAGGAAGAAGAGAGACCAATCGATCCAGAAGCCCCCAATCGAACCAACTCCAGGCGAGGGCCCCTCGAAAGCCGACGCGAAGGCCATAAGTGATAATCCTAGCGGTGGCGAAGACTTGGAGGACTCCATGTCCTGCGCACATCCAGAGACCGGGACATTGGAGCACACGAACAAAAGACTTCGAAAACAATTCGAAGGCCCAACCACCGAGACCGGGGAGAGGACGGTTACCGACCTGGGCCATGGTGACAATGCCGAGGATGTCAATCTTCAAGATACCGACGCCACAAAAATCATCACAACCCATAAGTCTCTGGTACCTCCAACCTCTTCGCCAAGGGAGCCCTCTACCGATGAAGAGCTCGTTGAGTTCATCCGGATGTTGCTAGCCGGACCTCCATGGAACTCCCCCTACCCCGCGGTGGGTCGTACTTTCTCACACTTCCAGCAGATGCTCCTGGTAAAATCGCACACTTATCCATTCATGACGGTTGCTTCTGTCGCTTTCTTACGTTATTATATAACCCCTCTTCCCCTCAGGGCTTCGGAGGCCTTCGTGGTGACTATTTGGAGGCAGTGACCTCCGAGCATGTCTGGATGCAGAAATTGTTCGAAACCCGCACCGTTTTTGACCAAGTCAAAGGGGAACTAGCCGAGCTATCCTCCCTCCATGCCCAAGCTGTGGCCGACTCTTCACGTTTCCAACTCCAGAACGGCAGCTTAATCAAGGAGAAGATCGAACTCGCCGACCGGGTCAACCGTCTACTAGCTGACAAGGAGTTGGTCGAGAAGCGAGTCACCGAGCTCGAAGCTACTGTACAAACCCTAGAGGTTGCTCGGGAGGAAGAGGCTACTGCTAGGAAGAGGTCTGAAGAGGCGCACCGACGGACCCTTGAAGAAGGAGAGGGCCTAGACTTCCTTGGCCTCCTGGACAAGCCCATTGCTCAGCCCGCAATGGATGCTATGCATAGCCACGCATGTTCCCAACTCAAAGGGCTCGTCCAGGAGAAATATCCCGACCTGGACCTTAGCTTCCTAAGCCCAGAAGAGGAGGAGGATGGTGGCGAAGATGAGGAGGAGGAGGACGACGACGAACACTCTGCTAAAAAAGATTAACCTTTCACTTGTAGTTCTTCTTTTTGTACGTACTAAGTGTTCTCCTTACTAATATGCATTCTAGCGCAACATTTATTCTAGCATCGAACGGAGAACATAATTCAGAATTTACTATCAATCACTCTCTTTACACGATACAAGACGAAACATTGAAATGAAATAAAACATGACTTTGACAAACATGCCATCCAAACTCAATGCGTATGCAAAAAGAAACTGCCGACGAACAAACGCCGAACTGTAGACAAGACATCCATCCTTAGAAATAAAACCTCTTAAGATACTTCACGTTCCACGCGTTTGGGACATCTCCCCCCTCGAGCGTCTTCAACCGATACGCCCCATTTGTTACCACCGCCGACACGACGTAGGGCCCTTCCCATGTCGGAGCTAGCTTCCCCGCGTTCAAATCTTTTGTATTCTGGAACACGTAACGGAGCACCCAATCACCTACCCGGAAAGACCGAAGACGCACTGGCTTGTTACAGTATCGATCCACGGCCAACTGCCTTATCCCCATCCTTCGCGAGGCCTCCATCCGCGCTTCATCTAAGGATTCCAGGCCTTCGAACCAGCGTTGATCATTACCCTTTTCGTCAAAAAATTCAACCCTGGGACTTCCCTGAATCAGCTCGACCGGTGCCACCGCCTCAACCCCATAAGCTAGGGAAAATGGAGTTTCACCCGTCGAACTACGAGCTATAGTTCGGTAAGACCAGAGTACTCCTGGCAATTCTTGTACCCAAGCCCCCTTCGCCTGGCCCAACCGCTTTTTTAATATTCCCATGATCGTCTTATTAGTCGACTCGGCCAACCCGTTGGCCTCTGGGTACCGAGGAGTCGACAGTAACAAACGTATCCCCAAATTGACGCAATAGTCCTTGACCTTTTTGCTTACGAACTGCCGCCCGTTATCCGTAATTATCTCCCTGGGTAACCCGAAACGACACACTAAGTGTTTCCAGATAAATGAGATCACCTCCCCCTCACGAATTCTTTCCAGGGGCTCCGCTTCGACCCACTTAGTAAACGAGTCGGTAGCTACTAGAACATATTGTTTTTCCCCAAGACCCTTTGGTAACTGTCCGACGTTATCGAGTCCCCAACGATAGAAGGGCCAGACTGGTACATTCGCGTGCAAAACCTCAGCCTTCAAATGCGTTGTCGCCGCGAACCATTGGCATGCGTCACACTTCCTGACCCACTCCTTCGTATCCTTCCTCAATGTAGGCTAGAAGAAACCCGTGGAAACCACCCGGTGCGCTAGACTCCGGTGACCAGAATGGTTCCCACAACTCCCAGAATGTATTTCTCTGAGGAGAGAGGTTACCTCGTTATCCCCTACACACTTCAATAGCGGTCCTTCGAACGATCGTCGATACAATTTCCCATCCAGTAGCACGAATCGGACTGATCGTCAAACTAGTCGCGCAGACTCCACCGAAGACTTAGGCAACTTTCCATCACGGAGATACTCAACAAACGGAACCATCCAAGTCCCTGGGATGTTGCCGATGGCCAGAAGTCCTTCCTGCTTTCCTCTAACCTCCGTGGCGGGCCATAAAGTCGTAACCACGGGTAACACCCTCGAATCCCCCCAGTGTGTGGTGGCAGCAAAGTTTGCTAAGGCATCTGCGTGCCCATTTTCCCCCCTTGGGACATGTTCCACTAACACCTCGTCGAACCCTCTCAACTCCGTCTCCACAACATTGTGATAAGCCAGCATACGAGGGTCTCGTATCTGATAGTCCCATCGAAATTGCCCTGCCACCAGTTGAGAATCTATTTTTATACGCAGTCGTTTGACCTTCAAGGCCGTTGCCAGACGCAACCCTACCACCAAGGCTTCATACTCCTCCTCATTGTTTGTCGCTTTAAAGTCGAAACGAATAGCCCTTTCAAACACTACACGATGTGGAGATACTAACAATACTCCAGCCCCGCCCCCCTTCGAATTACTGGAGCCGTCGACGAACAATTCCCAAACTTCAGACAGTTTTTCGTCTCTACGCACTTCGACCTCAGCTTGCATGTGTAAGGTTGGTGTGAACTCAGCAACAAAATCCGCCAAGATCTGGCTTTTGATCATTGTTCGAGGCAAGAAACTCAAGCCGTAACCACTTACCTCAATCGCCCATTTCATTATACGACCGGATAGATCTGGTCTAGCCAACACATCACGGATTGGGAAGCTTGTTACCACTGCTATCTCGTGGCATTCGAAATATGGTCGAAGCTTCCTGGAGCACACAACCAAGGCCAATGCCAACTTTTCCAGCGCTGAGTACCGAGTCTCCGTGTCGAGTAAAGATCTACTAGCGTAATAGACTGGGTGTTGCGACCCATCTTCTTCCCTAACCAAGACCCCACTTACGGCACGATCGGACACCGCAAGATAGAGCTGCAATATTTCCCCCGCTCTCAGCTTCGATATCACCTGGGGCGATGTCAGGTATGACTTGATCTCTTGCAGAGCATTATCGCAATCAGTTGTCCACTCGAATTGTTTTGCCTTTCTGATGACTTGGAAAAACTTGCATATACTTGCAACATGATTTCGCCAACTGGGTCGAGCACCTCTCCGCTAAAACCGACCAACTGGGTCTGACTAGTTCTTATATCTTCGAACGATACCCCCATGCTCTCCAAAGCGCCAGCGAATAGGAGGTTCGACGACGCCCCTGAATCGACAAGGATTCACCGTACCCGACAGTTGGCGATCAAAAGTTCGATGACGAGCGCATCGTTGTGAGGTCGTCGAACCCCTTCGGAATCCTCAGGCCCGAACCCTATTACATCCTGCAAAACGGGCTTCGTGGCCCTCCACTCCATAGCCCTGGCTTCTCGACAATGCCTTTTGCGGGCATTGTTAGAATGCCCGGCCAGGTCACACCCTCTGTGTATCACGTTGATAGTTCTTTTTACTTCCGGTGGTCTAGGAGCTAGTATTTTGTTAGCTCCTGTCGCTGGGCTCTTCTCGTTGGGAACAGCCCCTTTTCGCCATGTACTAGATCCACCCCGCGCATTTTGATACTCCTTGAGGTGGCCCAGATCTAAGAGTCGTTAAATCTCCCGAAGGAAGTCCCTGCACTGTATGGTGGCATGTCCGTAGCAATGATGGAAGACGCAAAACCCATCTGATTTCTGATCCACGTTTACAATTTTCTTCGGCCATTTAACAACTCCTCCCATTTTCTCCATCTCCCGTACTACAACTACGGGATTAACCTTCAAACTGTAAGTAGGGGACTGCCTTTGGGTAGACTGATTGGATACATTTCTCCTGTCGGGTTTACACTGATAAGGCTGGAACGGCGTCGCTGACCTAGAACCACCGCCCCTCTCACTCCGAGTGGTTGCTTTCCCGCGGTCCCGTTGGTTCAAATTTGCTTGCTCCAACTCCCGTCGAAGCTGGACCTCTGCCCTTGCCAAAACCTCGCCGAAGGTTGCGCACGGGTATTCGACGAGTTTCCAAAAGAGTCATGAGCCCGGCCGTAGGCCGTTCTTGAACGCAGAAACTGCGGTTTCTTCATAACAGTTCGAGATGGTTACCTTGAGTTCGTTGAACCGTTGTATATAGTCCCGAAGTGGCTCCCCTTCTTGTTGTATTATTCGATTTAGATCGTCGGATCTGGCGGGGGGCCTCCGGCTAGAGGAGAATTGTTCGACGAACTTCTTATGGAGTTCGGCAAAGGAGGATATACTGTCGTTTGGGATTCGCATGAACCACTGCATAGCCGCCCCCTCCAGGCATGCGGCAAAACTCTTACACATACATGCTTCTTTCGTTTCCTTCGATACCGAAACGGTATGCATCTTGAACCTGTATAATGTTATGAACTCTTCCGGGTCCGTAGTCCCATCGTACGGCTTGATCGAGGGAGTCGCGAACCGTGAGGGGAGCTGCGTATTGGATATTTGGCGTGTAAATGGGGTATCGTTGTAGCCCCTCGGTGTCGCGCTGAGCGCCTGAACGGGTGCTCCTGGGATCGTGGCGAACATCTTTGCCATATCTTCCAGCCTTTTTTCCTGGGCGGCCATCTTCCTATTACCAGACTCGTCGTTCGAGTCTGAATATGTGGTGCGGGTGGAATGGCGAGTCCTATGGGAGTCGTTCGTGGAGTTTCGGAGTGAACGACTGCGGCGTGACTTGTCACTGCTGGCTCGACTCTCCTCTCTGTTATTCCGTTCGTGGAGTCGTGCTAATTCTCCGCGAAGTCTGGCAGCTTCAAGAGTGGTTCGTCGGTTTTCCTCCCTGAGTATGTTCATCTCCTCTTGCATTCTTTGCATGTCCATTTCAAACCGCTCTCGTCCTGTTGCTTCCGATGCTCTTGTTTCGTTGTGGCTGCTTGCACTCATCTTGTGACTTTGCTTTCCCTTTCTCTTGTTAAATGAGATTCCCACAGACGGCGCCAATTGTTGATTGCTGAAAAATGTCTCGAGTGTTTGCTAATAAGTAAGTAGAGTTCGAAGAGAATTTACTATCTTATTTCCTTCATGTTGCCTCTATTTATAGCTATTACACGGCTTGTTCCAATAAATGCAAATAATGAGAGAAAAGACGGTTACAAACATTTACTGAAATAAAGGCACTTTAAGACCCACGTTCTACTTGTGTCATGCCCCACTCATTGACTCGGTCGGTTACAGAATTCCAACAGTCCTCTAAAACAAGGGTTCGTCGAAGCAATCACGGGTTCGACGAATAAGCCTAAGTCGTGCAGGGCCGAAGCCTATTTCCTGAGGCTCAACAATCATTTTTGGCTCTCAGCTTTAATTGAGTGTTGAAAGCTGTGCAATGATCAATGAATTTTATACGATGAAGTGGTATTATTGCCAAACAATCAATTCAAATATTAAAATGAAAAACAAAGTAAATAAAGGAGGGAGGATTTGAAAATTTGTTAAATTACCAAACAGTAAGAGCTCATCCCTCTCTTCTATTCTCCTGTCCATGGATGGCATCATCATTTTGTACAGTCACTACCCCACCATCTATATTATTACACCCTGTATCCTCATTCGTCAATCAGATTCTCCTCTTGGCCTCTCATCTCAGCTTACTATGTCTAAACTTAAACACTACACAATGTACTTGTTTTAGTACACACAACTTCTATATTTGCAATCACCTCTTTCCAAACAAACACTAGTAAGAGTACCCCAAACTACCCTCAGTCAGCTAGCTGTAATCATCTTCCTTTCCTACAAGTTACAACACACATCTACGCCAGGTTCCGGGCAGCAATTCTCCTCTCTATCAACACACCAAATGCATGTATCATATCTCCACATACAATTCATCTATTTGTTTTCTTGCTTAGGCAGCTTTGCATATTAACTTATGTCAGATGAATTTAAAATCTAAAAAAAAAAAAAAAAAAAAGTTTCTCCACACGAGCGACTATGTGCTTCCCATATGTTTATTTCTGCAATGCATTCAAGTGAACTTTTCCACAAGCTCTTTATTGCTATGTTGATTATTAAAGACAAACTTTTTGACTAGCAAACTCAGAATGCATGTTATGTAGGCCACACACCATCAGATCAGATGGCAAGTTAGATTAAGTTTTTAACTTAAATATTACGTGACATTCCTACAGAAACTTAAAAAGATGATGTGGTGGGCCGGGTACCAATAAGACAAGGGCACTAATTTCCGATTTATCGGCACCAATAATTTGATGAGCAAATGCTAATGCCAGAATTATTTTGAAGAATATTGATTGAGAATAAGAGACATGGCTTTTGCTGCTCTGGTTTCTCTGAGGCAAAGCATTATGAATCCCACCAATAACATACAAATTACGATATCTTCACATGAGGCGTTGATTTCATTGAGCTCTACGCTCCGAAGACTGGATGATAACCGACATAGAAGAATTGATATGAGCATGATTAATGCAGTGGATGCAGAAATAAGAGAGGCGGCATACAGACTAGAAGATATGATTCAATCTTATGTGTTGTATCGATCAATTCCACCATCCGCCAGCCTCGTCGATATGCAGATACCCCGCGTAGACTGGGGCGACTTAAAACAAGAGGCTGAATTGTTTTTTAAGAGGGTGAAGAAGTTCGATGAGGATTATAATGTAGGGTTTGAGTCTACGACGGGCAATATTAATTGCCATTAATTAAACACTTGCCAAGGATCGTTCTTAGGATACCAGGAATAAATTTCAATTAAACAAACCATGCGAAAGCCTATGCATGCTCCTACAAAATAAATTGCATAGGATGGATATAGAATTATACCTTGTTTCACCGTTTGATCCACAGGACAGATCGGAGAATGATAACGGTGAAAACCTATTCAGATCTGAAGCGGAATATGGAACTTTTGAATCTCTTCTCTTGTTCCTACAGATCTGATCTTCTGATCTGTATCCCTTGCTCCTTGGAAATCTGGTGAGGATTATTCTACCAAGTTAGATCCGAGCTCCAGAGAAGTCGATCAATCTCCTCCCTCGTAGATCCAGCCGTCGCCCCTCTCTCTCTGTCTGTTATGAAACCCTAGTTTCTCAACAGACGGCTACTGAAAAGTATACACACCAAAATTGTGTTGATCCAATAGAGAGGGGGGTATTTATAGTGTTAGGGTTTATGAAACCCTAACCCTAATGGGCTGAGAGCAGTTAATGGGCCAGACCAGGGATCAGATGCAAATAATAAAGTGGGCCCTCTTTTATTAATTAATTCTCTCATGTCCAACCCAGAACATTTAATTAATTAATAAAGTATTGTTTTAACCTTCACCACGGTAACAATACTGACTCGCCCCTTTATTACCACGTTATTAGGAACGGGTTGCACCAAACTAACTTGATCCACATATTTAAGGTTTCAGACATTCATTAATTAATTTGGCTTATGACAATCAGCCACAATTAATTAATTTCTTATTTCCTGAATAACACCACTCACCTTTTATCACTTATGCCTGAATTAAATAATTCAACCTGCAGGGTTTAGCATAATGAACCTTTGTGAGCTCATCAGGGAATGTCACCATCCTGAACGGATATGTTACCATACATGCAGACTAAGCAGACCCCACACAAATTGCCAACACCCAAAATACGGGCATAAGGGTACATGTAAGACCCGCCACCATGGTAAATCAAAGTGCAGTCAATCTGTGTGTGCCCCTTATCCTTCAGTACGATTTAAGATCACAGAGAGTGTGTTAGGGATCTAGCTCATTCATATGTCAATGAGAACGGCGCATCCCACTGTTGATCCCATCAATACATAAAAATGTACCGACACATCAAGTAGCCAGGATAAGCACACTTATGAACTGATGTGCCGCAGCTTAAACCGACAGCCTATCCAGGGACCGTCTCAGCTGTGATACTATTTATATCTCGCTAGGTCAAACGATCCATATGATCCTCTGTGATCTCCTACACACCATATGGTCATCCCTATCGGCGAGATAATAGGATATTATAGTTCGTCGTATGATTGTTCTATCAGACAGCGAGCATTGTTGCGGATACATACATGAATACCAGTGTACGAAACACTTAATCATATATGCTTTCAGTATACAATCCCAACATATAAAAGAGTGCTTGATAATCCATTGCCTGTAGAAGAGGAGGAAGGTGATGTTTCGCCAATGCACGATTTTGGAGAAAACGAGTCAACGACGGTTGGGTTATGGGACCAAATTGAGAAAATCACAAATGAGCTGCTAGATCTGCAGTCTGGACCCAAAATTGTGTCACTCGTGGGAATGGCGGGCATCGGGAAGACCCATGTTGCTAGAGAAATTGCTCGACATCCACTCATCCTTCAACATTTCAGTTTTATAGTATGGGTGAGCGTAGGTCCAAAGCGTCGAATGAAAGATATCTTGGAGGATATTCTTGCTCAGATCGAGGGCAAGCCTAGAAATCTATACGGGGGGAAAATCAAACATGATTTCCCCGTGCGTTATGATGAAAGTTTCCATGGTGGAAGGTACTTAACCGTATTGGATGACGTTTGGAACACGAACGTCGTCCATTTCTTAAGAAAAGGGCTTCCAGGCGTCAGAGATGGAGGGCGACTCTTACTCACAACAAGGCTACAAGAAGTAGCGAATTGCGGTAGTTGGAAAGGACTTCGGCAGATACGCTTTTTGAACAAGGAAGAAAGTTGGAATCTACTTCGGCAGAAGGTGTTTGCTGAAAGGTATTGCCCATTTCAACTGGAGAAAGTTGGAAGGAAGATTGCGGAGAAATGTGAAGGCCTTCCTCTTTTGATTCTCACGGTTGCCCGGATCCTCCGTGGGCTTGACCAGACTGAAGACTTCTGGAAAGCGGTAGTAAACGAGAAAAATCCTACTTTTACGAATGCATATGACGAAATCTCCAAGGTACTGTATCCAAGCTATGAGTATTTACCCCAGTATTTGAAAGCGTGCTTTCTGTATATAGCAGTTTTTCCACCGAGTACTGAGATTTCCCTCCCCAAGCTCCTTCACTTGTGGATTGCTGAGGATTTTTTTGATGGTGAAGTCTGTAAAATGGAATATTTTATAAATTTAGAAAATTTTCCGATGGAATGCTTGAAGAAGCTCGTTTCCCATAGTGTGGTTATCATCTGCAAGCACAGCTCCAGATTAACTATCAAATCCTGCAAGCTCCATTCTGCCTTTTGGCACTTGTGCACTAAAGAAGCAAGAAAGATCAAGCTTTTCCATGTCTTAAAGAGATTAATCCATGCTTCCCAAGATGATATTGAAAGCCAGCGACGGTTGTCCGTCCAAAACAACATTTTATTTGGCATTAAAGAGGTGTATGAGTCAATGGCAGCAGCTACATTAACAGCACGTTCTCTCCTATGTACAGGTCCAGATCATGAATATCAAGTACCAATATGTTTGAATTTGGTGTTTCTGAAGGTGTTGGATGCGGCTGCAATCCGTTTCTACGAGTTCCCTATAGAGGTAGTGAAACTGGTACGGTTAAAGTATCTTGCCCTGACTCATCATGGAAAACTCCCTAGTTCCATCTCCAACCTCCAACAGCTGCACTATCTGACTGTCCGTCAGCATCATAGCATTAGATTCTTAAAAGATGTAGATTCAGTTCCTTTACCAAAGGAGGTGAGAGATGAGATCCGAGATCTGCCAGAAGTTAGGAGCATAAAATTGCTAGATGATTCAACTTGTCTGGCAAAGGAGATATGGGAGAAGATCTGCGATATTCAACAAGTTTGGAGCTCCGAAGTGCTTAGTAATGCAATTGCGCCTTTGGAAAAGAAGAACTGGATGATATTGTGGAGAATCGCCAGCGGAGAGGACTCAAAGCAGAGCTGGAGCTGGATGTCGCATATGCGTGGACCGTGGAGCATCGATTTGTTAAGAGACTCGACCCATTTTCCAAAGGAGGTTTTGGGACAAATCTGGGAGAAGATATGGGATATGCAACAAGAGTGGAGCACCAAATTGCAGAGAGATTCACTTGGTTTGGTGAAGGAGATCTGGGAGGAGATGTCGGAAATTCAGGATGTGAGGAGCACTAAAATGTTGACCGACTCAACTTATTTGCCGAAAGAGATATGGGAGTTGCGACAACTGAGGCATCTTTGGATCATAGGAAGAAACCTACCAGATCCAACTTATGGAAAAGAGCTACCATGTCTCTCAACACTTTATGTGAATGCTCATAGTTGCACCTACAGTGTTTTCAATAATCTCCACCATCTTAAAAAGTTAGGAATTAAAATCGAGTTACGTCATGACGCTGCTGAAACCATAAGCTGCTTCAAGCATATTGGATTTCTCGACATACTAGAGTCCCTTAAATGCGTGGTGGTGAATCCTCAACGAGTTGGTTCCCCAGCAGCTGATCAGCTTTCAAATTTGCCGACAAGTCTGAAAAAGCTGAGCTTGAGTGGGTTAGGATATGGTTGGGAAGGCATAAGTGCAATTGGTTCTCTTCCAAAGCTTGAAGTGCTAAAGCTCCGATGTGCTGCCTTCCAAGGACCAGAATGGGAAGCAAAAGTAGCTGAATTCCGGAGCCTCAAATATCTGCTACTTGAAGATATTGATCTGGTGCAATGGACGACTGCTGACAATGGTTGCTTCCCGAGTCTCCAGCGCCTCATCATTCAGCACTGCTACAAATTAAAAGAGCTACCTCTGCCTAAAGCTCTCACAATGATAGAGGTAGTTGACTGCAGCCCTTCACTAGTAGCTTCTGCTCAGCTAGCACCTTCTTCAGTTGAAGTTGCCATCACTTCATCATGGAAACTTCGACGATGACTGATTACTGTTTTATGCTTGCAAATATACATGCTGGTACGTCTTTCTACATGCATATTTATTTTTATTTACTTAAATTGTGGTATAAACTTGCTTTTGAAAAAAAATGGTGATATAAATTTATTTAATCACGTGATGTGTTTGTGTATTTTTTTTCATATAATTACGAAAAAAAAAAGTTTTTTAAATGTGTATTGTCTATAATAAGATGAATTGTACGTGACAAAGTGATTAAAGATCTACTTTATCAACTAGTATTATTTTGAATACCCCATGTAGACTCATATTTTAGTTGTTATCCGTTTGCGTTTCTGGTGCGGTGACAATTTACCTAAAATTTAAAGCTATTGATTTGAGCATACACATCTTCTTCCACATAATGTGGAACGTAGCATAACTTAATAAATATGACTACATCATAGGGCTAAACCTCTGTATCTCTTCACTGTTCAGATCCAGTAATCTCAATCTACCCGTTTCATTTAACACCGAAAGATGGAAGCTTCGTTAAGAACTCTCAAGAAATAGTTCCAACAAGCGACGACGTCGTTTGGAATGTTATATCAGCTTTGGGCAGAATTTGATCTTGTTGGATTTGGATTATCAGATAACCCCAACCCAAATATGGCTTTGACTACACTTTAAAAGGCACGAGCTTCACGTGTTTTTTTCCCCTAAAAATGTAACTATTCCATTCATTTCATGACAGGTAACTCTTGTTGTCAAGGTAAACTTAATCTCTTACTTGAAAGCCTGAGCATGTTTTGCCCTTTTGGCATGTGAATTTGATGAAACCTCTCATATCATCTTTTTGTCTTCTTGTTAGGGATATTTTTCTCCTGTTGTGGTCAAATATGCTAAAGATCATCAGGAAAAGATTAATAATCTCATCCTGCTAAATCCTCTTGTAAGATGAACTTTATTGCACTGCGAATTCTGTCTCCTTTTCTTTCTGATTTCCATTTCATGCTTCTGTTCTTGATAGTATATTTTTCTAAATGCGAAAACAAGTAGAATCTGAAGAAAGTGGTTCTTCATAGCTTGGATTCCCGGTTCAATCAACCTTTGTTAAAGCACTTTCCATCTGTTTTTGGCTTCATTGTTTTTTCCCTTCAATAATATATATAATGCCGGATAAAATGTTCTAAGTGGTGCCTGATATACTATCTTGAGATATGAAATGAGGATTTGAAAATAATTAGCAGTGTAAGCAGTTCTTCATGAAAACGGAGTGAATCTGTAGTTTTGTGGTGGAAGGAATATGAATATAATTAAGCATAACAGATTTTGTATGTGTTTCTATGATCCTTGATTCCAACATGAAATCCAACAATAATGCACTTGTTTCCCAATTTCTTAACCATGGGTATATGGATGCCTTTTTTTTGCAGAGAATCCAAGCTTCAACTCATCAAACTCCCCGTTGTAACTAATCTCTAGTTTCAGTAAACAGCTCTTAACGTTACATTTCCTCTTCATTAGAATTTGCAGTGAAAAATGAAGTTGATTTGTACAGACAGGGCATCATCATCCTGTGCAGGAGGATTGCAGCGGGGAAGTAGCAAATGCCATTGCTGCAATATGTTCTATTTTATTTCGCATATTAATTAGTTTCAAATCCCATGAGTGAAAAAGAATATTCTTCAACTTTTATACATTTCATTAAGATGGTTGATTTGTAGAATATTGTTAGTAATAATTTGCAAATAAGTTGATGGTGAGAGTAACATTTTGTTACATGAGCAACATGCTACCTAATTAAATCAAGCTTTTAGTCATACTAGTGATTGAAATATTCCACAAGCTAAGCGTCGATGATGTTTAAATTAACTGAGATTTTCCAATGTTGATTGAGGTGTATTATATATGATCGTTTTGACTTGTAATAATCCTTAAATGTAAGCACGTTATGTAGTACCACACACCGTCAAATGGGCTACAGCTGTAATGAGATTTTTTAATAATCTTTGTAGGTTGACCTACAGATGTTCAATTTTTAAATTAATATTATTACGTGAGAAGCTAAGCGACAGTCCATGTGGATGAAAATAATTTGATGAGCAAATGTTAATGGCGAATGCTTATTTTGTTGAATCTTGATCATTGAGAAGAAGAGACAGACATGGCTTATGCTGCTATGGCTTCTCTGAAGCATACCATTATGAATCCCACCAATAACATACAAATCTCCGCATCTTCACATCTGGTGTTGATTTCATTGTGCTCTACACTCAAAAAATTGGATGATAACCGAAATAGAAGAATTGATATGAGCAAGATCAATGCAGTGGATGCAGAAATAAGAGAGGCAGCATACAAACTCGAAGATATGATTCAATGGTATGTGTTGTATCGCTCTCTTCCACCTTCCCACAGCCTCGCCGAACTGCAGATACCCCGCGTAGACTGGGACAACTTAAACCAAGAGATTGATATGTTGTTCAAGAGGGTGAAGAAGTTAGAAGAGGATTACATCAGAGCGCTATACAATCCTTTGCCTGAAGAAGACAAGGATGGTGATGTTTCAGTTTCACCGATAGATGATTTTGGAGGAAACGAGTCAACGACAGTCGGATTATCGGACCAAATTGAGAAAATCACCAATGAGCTGCTAGATCTGCAGCCTGAACAATTCAAAATAGTGTCACTCGTCGGAATGGCTGGCATCGGGAAGACACATGTTGCTAGAGAAATTGCTCGACATCCACAAATCGTTCAACATTTCAATTTTATAGCACGGGTGAGCGCAGGTCCAAAGCGTGAAATGGAAGATATTCTGGTGGATGTTGTTTCTCAGATCGAGGGAAAGCCTAGAAATCTATACGACGGACGAAGCATATTCGATTTTCTGGTGCTTCGTCGTAAACCTTTGTATGGTGGTAGATACTTAATCGTATTGGACGACGTTTGGAGCACTGAGGTGAGCGATCTCTTGAAAGATTGGCTTCCGCGCGTCGGATATGAATGTCGACTCTTACTCACAACAAGGCTACAAGAAGTAGCGGAACATGATAGAAGCAAAATTCACCAGATAAGTTTTTTGAACAAGGAAGAAAGTTGGAATCTACTTAGGCAGAAGGTGTTTGGTGAAAGGTATTGCCCCCCTCAACTGGAGAAAGTTGGAAGGAAGATTGCAGAGAAATGTGAAGGCCTTCCTCTTTTGATCCTCACGGTTGCCCGCATCCTATGTGGGCTTGAGCAGACTGAAGAGTTCTGGAAGGCTGTAGCAGAAGATGAGAAAAATCCTACTTTTACAAATGCATATGAGGAAATCTCCAAGGTACTATATCCAAGCTATGAGTATTTGCCTCAGTATTTGAAAGCATGTTTTCTGTATATGGCAGTTTTCCCACAAACTTATGAGATTACCCTCCCCAAGCTCCTTCACTTGTGGATTGCTGAGGACTTTTTTGAACTTGAACGTGAAGTCCATAAATCGCTATTTATCAGTCTTTATAGATTTCTAGAAAATTTTGCAATGGAATGTTTGGAGAAGCTCGTTTCCCATAGTGTGGTT
The DNA here is from genome assembly GCA_026898455.1 of Plectranthus barbatus. Taxonomy (NCBI): domain Eukaryota; kingdom Viridiplantae; phylum Streptophyta; class Magnoliopsida; order Lamiales; family Lamiaceae; genus Plectranthus; species Plectranthus barbatus. Next base: position 52,424 of record JAPKLW010001845.1, on the reverse strand, counting down.
ATCGTCAGCAAGCACAGCTCCACATTCACAATCAAATCTTGCAAGCTCCATTCTGCCTTTTGGTACTTGTGCACTAAAGAAGCATGGAAGACCAAGCTTTTCCATGTCTTAAAGAGATCAATCCATGCTTCCCCAGATCATATTGAAAGCCAGCGCCGGTTGTCCGTCCAAAACAACATTTTATTTGGCATTAAAAAGGTGTATGAGTCGATGGCAGCCACAATAACAGCACGTTCTCTCCTATGTACTGGTCCAGATCATGAATATGAAGTGCCAATATGTTTGGATTTGGTGTTGCTGAAGGTGTTGGATGCTGCTGCAATCCGTTTCTATGAGTTCCCTGTAAAGGTACTGAAACTTGTACGGTTAAAGTATCTTGCCCTGACTCATCATGGGAAAATCCCTAGTTCCATCTCCGACCTCCAAGAGCTGCAGTGTCTGATTCTCCGTCACCATCATAGCATTAGATTCGTAAGAGATGTAGATACAGATTCAGTTTGTTTACCAAAGGAGATGAGAGATGAGATCCGAGATCTGCCGGAAGTGAGGAGCATAAAATTGCTAGGAGATTCAACTTGTTTGGCGAAGGAGATCTGGGAGAAGATCTGCGATATTCAACAATTGTGGAGCTCCGAGGTGCTTAATAATCCTGCTCTTTGGATAAAGGAGACCTGGATGAGTTTATGGAGACTCACAAGCGGAGAGGACTCACAGCGGTGCTGGAGCATTATGTCGCATATGGAACTATCGTGGAGCATCAAATTGTTGAGAGACTCAAACCATTTTACAAAGGAGATTTTGAGACGAATTTGGGAGAAAATATGGGATATGCAACAAGAGTGGAGCACCAAATTGCAGAGAGATTCACTTGGTTTGATTAAGGAGATATGGGAGGAGATGTGGGAAATTCAGGATGTGAGGAGCACTAAAATTCTGAGCGACTCAACTTATCTGCCGAAAGAGATATGGGAGATGCAACAACAGAGGCATCTTCGGATCATAGGAAGAAACCTACCAGATCCAACCTCTGAACACTTTATGGAAGAAACTTATGGAACAACCCTACCAAACCTCTCAACACTTTATGTGAATGCTCATAGCTGCACCTTCAGTGTTTTCAACAAACTCCGCCATCTTAAAAAGTTAGGAATTAAAATCGAGTTACGGCCTGATGCTGCTGAAACCATAAGCTGCTTCAAGCATATTGGACTTCTCGAGATGCTAGAGTCACTTAAATGCGTGGTGGTGAATCCTCAACCAGTTGTTGCCCCTGCTGGTCATCTTTCAAATTTGCCGAGCAGTCTGAAAAAACTGAGCTTGAGTGGGTTAGGATATGGTTGGGACTGCATGAGAGCAATTGGTTATCTTCCAAATCTTGAAGTTCTGAAGCTGCGATATGCAGCCTTCCAAGGACCAGAATGGAAAACAGGATTTAGAGAATTCCGGAGCCTCAAATATCTGCTACTTGAAGATATTGATCTGGTGCGATGGACAACTGCCGACAGTGGCTGCTTCCCGAGTCTAGAGCGCCTCATCATTCAACACTGCTACAAATTTAAGGAGCTACCTCTGCCTAGAGCACTGAAAATGATAGAGGTAGTAGAGTGCAGTCCTTCAGTAGTGGGTTATGCGGAGCAAGCACGTTCTTCTTCTTCTTCAGTTGAGGTTATCATCACTTCATCATGGAAACTCCCACGATGACTCACTGATGAGGTAAGTTTCATGACATCTCCATTTCTGTGATACAAGTTAAAATATTTGAAAAACTTGTGTTGATTTCATCTTTCAATAATGGTGTATGGACTATGAGAAATGGAATACCATCACGCAGTCGCTCACTTCCCATATCAAGTCATTACTTGTTGCTTTGAGATGCGGAGCTGCTGGTTTGATTGTTGTGTTATCTCGCTTGGCTATTTATCTTCCACTAGATTGGTCACAGGAGCTTGGCTCTCCAGCTGGTTTGAGTGTGCTTTTTTTTACAAGGGCTTGCTTCGTGTTTAACTCAATTTAATTTAATTTATTTTACTCTTTTCTGGCTCTCAACTTTGGTGATGGTAAAAGAATTTGTGTTGAAAGCTGTGCAATGTGATCAATGAATTATATGATGAGAACTGGTATATCATTGCCAAGAAAAGAAACATTAAAAGGAAAAACAAAGTAAATAAAAGAGGGGAAGATGTGAAAAATTGTTAAATTAAGAAACAGAGCTGCTCATCCCTCTCCTCTTCTCTCCATGGATGGCATATCATCATTTTGTACAGTGACTACTACCCCACCATGTATATATATTACACCCTCTGTATCCTCATTCATCAATCAGATTGACTCTCCTCTTGTCCTCTCCTCACCTCAGCTTACTATGTATAAACTCAACGCTACACAATGTACAATGTTTTAGTACACACACAACTTCTTTATTTGCAATAACCTCTTTTCAAACAAAAACTAGTACCCCAAACTACCCTCAGTCAGCTAGCTGTACATCATCTTCCTTTCCTACAACACACATCTACGCCGGGTTCTGAGCAGCAATTCTCCTCTCTATCAACACACCAAATGCATACATCATTTCTCCACATACAACTCATCTATTAGCTTTCTTACTTAGGCAGATAAGAATGAGAGAGTGAAGAATGAACATACCCCCAGCAGCAACAAGTTTCTCCGCACGAGCTACTATATGCTTCCCATATGTGTATGCATTCAAGTGAACTTTTATTCTTGACAGAATCAGTTCACGCTGCTGATCACTACACTTTTTGTACAACGTAATTTGCGAATTGATCTTTCATCATAGCCTGGTTTTGATGGAACAACAAGTAAATTGATCTTTTCATCTATTGTTGCAGTTTCAAGCTTTTGTTGAATGAATCGGCTTCCATATTGATCAGCACTAGCGAAAGATGATGAAGAAGAAGAAAAATAAGGTATCAACAGCCCCATATATGAATAGCTATTTCAATTTTAAAAGGCATGCATACCTAAATTCTAGGCCAAAACATCAAATATAGTACAAACTATCGAACTTTTTTCAAATTCTAGTACGAACTATACTTATTCTCTATTTTATGTCCAAACTATCCAAAATCATTCAAATCTAGTCTGTAAAAATATTCCGGCGTCGGGAAGTTGACTGGGCAACCTGAAACCCTCGTCATATTAAAAATATATATCAAATTTAAATCCACATCATATTATTAAATAAAATAAAATATTCAAAACCTAATTTATCCCCAAAACATTCTATCCCCTTCCTCGTCGACGGAAATTCTTCTTCCCAGTCCAATCGATCGTCGACGGAAATTCTTCCCTTCCCAGTCCAATCGATCGTCCACGGAATTTCTTCCCCCCTCCCTTCCAATCGATCGACGACGAGCCTTCGCCCCATTCCCTTCCAATCGACGCACCAACCCTTCCCCCCATTCCCTTCCAATCGATCAACGGAGCCTTCCCCCTTCCCTTCCAATCGATTGTTTTCAGAGTTGAAGAAGAATCGAGCACAGAGCCAGCCACAATCATCGTCGGCAGCTGCCTCTGAATCCTGTGAGTCATTGTATAGTGCGTTTGTCCTTAATTACCTCGTTTATTATTTTTGAACTTGTTTTAGAATATATTGTATTAAGTTTTGCGAATTGAAAACAAGGGTTTGAGTTGAATTTCCATTTCCCATTTGCTTCTAGGCTGCGGAAGCTTGGATTTGCATAACTTGTATATGGATTCTTAGACTACTTTTTCAGGTTTTGCAGATTAATACCTTTTGCCATTTTCTTGTTGGCCTTTTTTACTTTTGAGTATGCTGACTTCAGGTTTTGGGGGTTTCAAGAATCTGATGGTGGATGAGACTTTTAGAAAAAGTTCATGTTTTCATTTCATTGATAGATTCAATTCACGATTCAGTGTGTGGAGTTCTGCTTTGTTTATGTCGTTCCATAGGAGGACTGGATCACTGATTAAATTATGCATGTTCATGTTTAGAAATCCTTATTTCTATGTAGTTTTCTTTCTCTGTTATATGGGATATCTGCGATTTGTATACACACTCTTTAGTAACAATATGAATTTTGTGGCTGATTGTTTTTGTCTTAAATCTTCGTTCATAGATGACGACTGTGAGTTCTTTAAATGGTACGATGGATCATATACCGGAAGAGTTAGAGATGTTCTTATTGATTTAATTTCAAGGAAGAGAATTGTGGAAGCAAAGCTTCAATTGACTTGAAAATAGCTTGTTGATGAAATTAATGTTCGAAGGGAGAATGAGAAGTTGAAGCAAGATTTAAGAGCATTGAAATGAAGTTTACTTTGCTCATTATATTTATTTGTTTTTATTTTGTTCTTTGGCAAATTGTAATTGCTTGCTAAAAGTTCTCTATAATTGTGACTGTATGAATGAATTTGATATTGTATAAATGAATTGTATAATTGTTTCCTAGAATTGTTTCCTAGAAGTGAGATTGTATGAATGAATTTGAGCAGGAAACAAATTCTCTGTAAGTCTTTTGATACTGGAAACCACCCTTCCAAGTCATACTTTTTCGCAGTCATATCATTCAATGCACCAGAGACAATAGCCATAACTTGATAGGGAATATTTGGCTACTCAGGGGAATAATTTCACAAGCTTCAGTTAGAAACAACTAACTTTAAGGAGCAATCATAAATTAATCAATTTTTAGTGGTACATCTTTCAGAACATGCTTCTCTATCAATACAAAGGCGTTGGAACAGTTTGAGAAGAAATTGAATCAGAAAAGAGCCAAAAAAGATACCAGCTTGTAGAAATCTTCAGAATTTTTTAGTATTTCTCAACATGATACAAAACAGGGAAACAGCAGCAGGCATGAAGATGCAAATCCGTCCAATTCAAAAAAAAAAAAAAAAAGACACCATTAAAAACGATTAAATATAGTCCAATTAGCTAGGAACAAGAAAAAAAAAACACTAAGGAGCTAAATGAAGGCTGCGCCAAATTTCCAAAACAATTTTCAGAATCAAACTCCAAGCAAGGCTTCGTCTTTGCTACCTGCAACAAATTAAGGAGCTACATATTAAGAACAAAAATCACAAAGAAGAACTATAAATTATGAACTATAGCTAAAGAAGAACACATACCAGACAAATTTAATAAATCATCCATTGACATTATCCACTTGAGACCGTTGACTGTCTTCTTGTGATTCAACATTGTTCGTTAATCCTTTAGCCTTACGCTAACATTTATTCATATAAAAAATCAAATTATTATAAATTGTAAAATTCATATATGAATTATAAATAATATCGTACCTTACGTCCTTGTTGATTAGTTCTTGGTCTTTGAGTTTTTTGCTAAATAGTAAAAGATAATATATTAAGAAAATATAGGAAAATATTTATTAGATTAGGAAAAAGATAAAAATAAATATTTTACCTTCAGCAGTGGATTAACAAATGATTTAGGTTCAGGACAAGTTCTTGTGTTGTGGCCTAATCGACCGCATCTTCTACATGACATTTTCACTCCAACCTTTGTCCATTTATTTTTGACTTTTTTTCACATCCTCGGTAGCATCTCTTATCCTGTTTTTCCTAGGTCTTCCAGGTGGCTTTACATACTTTGGTGGGAGAATTGGTGGCTCATTTACAATCGGCCAATCTAAAGGGCCACCTATTGGGGTCAATCCATACTTGTATGTTTCAATAGCATTTATCCTATGATAGAAGCTATCAACATAAGTAGCAGGGTCATCTCTTACGTGAAAAATGCAAACAAGAGCATGCACACAAGGGATTCCAGTCAATATCCACCATCTACAATTGCATTTTCTACTGTGCAAGTCCACAATAGAAACTTCACCCTTTTGCATCAAATTATTTACTTCATACTTGCTATCAATAGAAGGAATTAGCTCATAATTTTTCACATGTAACTGAATCTTATGGAGCTTCTTCCTAATATTAGGACATAAGATGTCTATACAATTAAGCAAGCTTTTCGAAATCTCATACATTCTCCTCATCAAATGTTGCCTAATATTCTCCAACATGTGAATTAGTGGTTGGTTCCTAAAGTTCAATATGTAACTATTGAATGTCTCACATATATTATTATCTACCATATCAGTCTTAGGATGTAGGGATACCAATGACTTACAAAAAGCATGAGGCTGTCTGGAAATAAAGTCATCATATGCAGCAATTGACTCATCCTTCATCTCACCCATTTTAAGTTGAAATTGGGTTTCGGAAGTGCACATGACTGATTGCCAGAATAACAATTTGAACTTCGGACCATTGTGAACTTTTTTCCAATTAGCATAGACATGTCTTGCACAATGTCTATGTTCTGCATTTGGTGCCAACTTCTGAATCCCATTTATAAGGCCCTGCAAGTTAAAAATTAAAAGAACTTATATATTAGATTTGAATTAAAAGAATTAAAAATAATAGGAATTAAAGATGTTATAAACTCTACCTTTTGTTTGTCGCTCATAAAACTCCAACCATTGTCATCGGTGATGTTGAATTTTTGAAAGAGAATATAAAAAAATCATGTCCATGTATCTTCATTTTCTTTCTCAACTACAACCCATGCTACAGGATACATCTTGTTATTGTAATCTTTACCAACAGCACTTAAAATTGCTTCTCCAAGTACTGTTTTTAAAAAGCAAGCATCAAAACCAATAATCTTTCTGCATCCTATCATGAAACCATACTTTAAGGCTGAAAATCCAATATATATCCTTTGGAAAAGAGGTCTATCACTTTCATCCAGATAAGTCTTCAATTCAAACCTCCCTGCTTTGTCCATTTGCCTTAAATAAGAAACATATGATCTTAACTTACTATAATGACTCTCATAAGACCCTTTCAGCTTCTCAATTGATTTTGCCTTAGCTCTGTAGCAAGTGCTTGAAGTAACAGTTGTACCACTTCAATATTAAACACAGCACCAGCAGAAATAATTTCTGTCACCGATCGATTGGAAGGGGGGGATGAAATTTCGTGGACGATCGATTGGATTGGGAAGGGAAGAATTTTCGTCGACGATCGATTGGACTGGGAAGAAGAATTTTCGTTGACGATCGATTGGACTTGGAAGGGGGAAGAATGTTTTGGGGATAAATTAGGTTTTGAATATTTTATTTTATTTAATAATATGATGTGGATTTAAATTATGATGTGGATTTAAATAATTTTTTTTTAATATGACGAAGATTTCCAGTTGCCCAGTCAGCTTTCCGACGCCGGAATATTTTTACAGACTAGATTTGAATGGTTTTGGATAGTTTGGACATAAAATAGAGAATATGTATAGTTTGTACTAGAATTGAAAAAAAGATCGATAGTTTGTACTATATTTGATGTTTTGGCCTAAATTCTACAACATGACCTGAATTATTCTCTGAAACTTCAAAGCACTTTGCTTTACTCAGAAGCAAAATTAGTAATCCAGGTGGCAGGGTCCAATTTGAAAATAAGAATCAGAATGAATCTGAGAGGAGGACAAATGATTCTCCTCCTCCATGATGCCATTTGAAAGGTTTAAACCAGCAACAAGATCATCAGGTTCATTGGAAGAGCTCGAGTTCGGACTGTTATTCTGAAATTCCTCCCATGCAGAGTTAGGCAAGGACTTGGCGCTCTTGCATTGAGCTTCTTGACAAGACGGCAGCATAAGAATAAGATGCAGATGAAGTCTGGATATCAGAATTAGAATGTCCTAGTTCAGATGAAATGAGCCAACTCAGCCTCTGCTAAGCCCATAGCACTAGAATTCTCATCAGAAGCATTTCTGCTAGCTGCTTTCAAGATCATGAAATCCGAACGAATCTGCATTGATTTGAATTGGAAAATAAGGTTGATTTGTACATGCAGGGCATCATGTGTTGGAGCGAGGAAGTAGCAAATGCCATTGCTGGAATCCTAAGCAAACCAACACGCATATGAATGATTTCATTCACAATAAAATCTATTCTATGAATTTCAAACCCCTTGAGCAACAAAGAATATTCAGAATGCATGTTGCGTAGGCCTAACACCATCAAATCAGGTGGAAAGTTAGATTATGGAGTATTTATTTAGATTTTTAATTTTAATATTATGTCACCTTCCTACAGAAATCTAAAAAATAATGTGGTGGGGCACCTGCACTAATTTTGGAGTTGTCGGCAGCAATAATTTGATGAGCAAATGTTAAAGCTGAAGACTTATTTTGAAGAGTATTATTGATTGAGAAGAAGAGCCATGGCTTTTGCTGCTCTGGTTTCTCTCAATCATACCATTATAAATCCCACCAATAACATCAAAATCTCCGAATCTTCACATCTGGCGTTGATTTCATTGTGCTCTACACTTAAAAGATTGGATGACAACCGCCATACAAGGATTGATATGAGCGTGATTTATGCACTGGAAGCAGAAATACGAGAGGCAGCTTACAAACTCGAAGATATGATTCAATCTTATGGGCTGTATCGCTCACTTCCCCTTTCCAACAGCCTCGCCGATATGCAGATACGCCCCATAAACTGGGACGACTTAAACCAAGAAATTGATTTGTTTTTTGAGAGGGTGAAGAAGTTTGAAGAGGATTATAAGAGAGTGCTAGATAATCCATTGCCGGTAGAAGTGAAGGATGGTGATGTTTCGCCAATCCACGATTTTGGAGGAAACGAGTCAACGACAGTAGGGTTATGGGACCAAATTGAGAAAATCACAAATGAGCTTCTAGATTCGCAGCCTGGACTCAAAACTGTCTCACTCGTGGGAATGGCAGGCATCGGGAAGACACATGTTGCTAGAGAAATTGCTCGACATCCACTCATCCTTCAACATTTCAATTTTATAGCATGGGTGAGCGTAGGTCCAAAGCGTGTAAGAGAAGATATCCTCGTGGATGTTGTTGCTCAGATCGAGGGTAAGCCTAGATACTTAATCATATTAGACGACGTTTGGATCGATGGGTTGAGCATTTACTTGAGAAATATGCTTCCAGACGTCGGAGATGGAGGGGGATTCTTACTCACAACAAGGCTAGAAGAAGTTGCAAGATGGGATAGCAATAGAATTCACCAGATACGTTTTTTGAACAAGGAAGAAAGTTGGAATCTACTACGGCAGAATGTGTTTGATGAAAGGTATTGCCCCCCTCAACTGGAGAAAGTTGGAAGGAAGATTGCGGAGAAATGTGAAGGCCTTCCTATTTTGATCCTCACGGTTGCCCGCATCCTCCATGGGCTTGAGCAGACTGAAGAATTCTGGAAAGCGGTCGCAGACGAGAAAAATTCTGTTTTTACAAATGCATATGACGAAATCTCCGAGGTATTATATCCAAGCTATGAGTACTTACCCCAATATTTGAAAGCGTGCTTTCTGTATTTGGCTGTTTTCCCGCAGAGTTCTGAAATTACCCTCACCAAGCTCCTTAACTTGTGGATTGCTGAGGAGTTTTTTGAACTTGAAGTCTATACTGAAAAAATTAGAGAATCTTTGGATTATATGGATCCTCATATAAATTTAGAAGATTTTGCGATGAAATGTTTGAATAAGCTGGTCTCCCATAGTGTGGTTATTGTCTGCAAGCACAGCTCCACATTCACAATCAAATCTTGCAAGCTCCATTCTGCCTTTTGGTACTTGTGCACTAAAGAAGCAAGGAAGATCAAGCTTTTCCATGTCTTAAAGAGATTGATCCATGCTTCCCAACATGATATTGAAAGCCAGCGCCGGTTGTCCGTCCAAAACAACATTTTATTTGGCATCAAAGAGGTGTATGAGTCAATGGCAGCCACAATGACAGCACGTTCTCTGCTATGTACTGGTCCAGATCATGAATATGAAGTGCCTATATTTCTGGATTTGGTGTTGCTGAAGGTGTTGGATGCTGCTGCAATCCGTTTCTATGAGTTCCCTATGAAGGTACTCAAACTTGTACGGTTAAAGTATCTTGCCCCGACTCATCATGGGAAACTCCCTAGTTCCATCTCCAACCTCCAAGAGCTGCAGTATCTGATTGTCCGACACCATCTTAGCATTAGATTCGTAAGAGATGTAGATTCAGTCTGTTTGCTAAAGGAGATGAGAGATGAGATTCGACGTGTGCCAGAAGTGTGGTTCATAAAATTGCTAGGAGATTCAACTAGTTTGGCAAAGGAGATCTGGGAGAAGATCTGCGATATTCAAGCGGTGCTTAGTAATCCAGCTCGTTTTGAAAAGAAGACCTGGATGGAATTGTGGAGAATCGCCAGCGGAGAGGACTCAATGCAGAGCCGGAGCATAATGTCGCATATGCAACGACCGTGGAGCATCAAATTGTTGAGAGACTCAAACCGTTTTACAAAGGAGATTTTGAGACGAATCTGGTCGAAGATATGGGATATGCAACAAGGGTGGAGCACCAAATTGCGGAGAGATTCAATTGGTTTGGTGAAGGAGATATGGGAAGAGATGTGGGAAATTCAGGAAGTGAGGAGCACTAAAATGCTGAGCGACTCAACTTTTTTGCCAAAAGAGATCTGGGAGATGCAACAACTGAGGCATCTTCGGATCATGGGAAGAAACCTACCAGATCCAAGTTATGGAAAATGGCTGCCAAACCTCTCAACACTTTATGTGAATGCTCATAGTTGCACCTACAAGGTTTTCAACTGTCTCCGCCATCTTAAAAAGTTGGGAATCGAAATCGAGTTACAGCCTGACACTGCTGAAAACATAACCTGCTTCAAGCATATTGAATTTCTCAAGAGACTGGAGTCACTAACATGCGTGGTGGTGAATCCTCAACCAGTTGCTGCCCCAGGTGATCAGCTTTCGAATTTGCCGAGGAGTCTGAAAAAGCTGAGCTTGAGTGGGTTAGGATGTGGTTGGGAGTGCATGAGTGCAATTGGTTCTCTTCCAAAGCTTGAAGTGCTGAAGTTGCGATGCGGCGCCTTCCAAGGACCAGAATGGGAAACCAAAGTTGATGAATTCCCGAGGCTCAATTATCTGCTACTTGAAGATATTGATCTGGTGCAATGGACAATTGCCGAAAATGGCTGCTTCCGGAGACTCATGCGCCTGATCATTCGGCACTGCTACAAATTAAAGGAGCTGCCTCCGCCTATAGATATCACAATGATAGAGGTAGTTGACTGCAGCCCTTCACTTGTGGCTTCTGCGCAGCAAGCACATGTTGCAGTTGAGGTTGTGATCACTTCTTCATGGAAACTTCGACGATGACAAGGTAACTTTCATGACATCTCCATTTCTGTAATCCATGTTAAATATTTGAGAACTTGTGTTGATTCCATCTTTCTAAGTATGGTGTATGGACTATGGGAAATGGAATATCATCACACACACTTCCCATATCATTTCATTACTTGTTGCTTTGAGATCCGGAGCTGCTGGTTTGATTGTTGTGGTTTAGCTCGCTTGGTTTGGATTTGGCTATTTAAGGTTTCGGCCTAACTCCTGGCAATCAGCCAGTTATTCTGATTCATGGTTTTCCTTCATAGGTTAGTCTATTTGTGTTGTATTGGCTGGATTAATTCATGGGAACCTGCTTCCCTTCTACTGCCAAATGGTTTATAACTTTATATACATTCGAACTTATCGGTTTTATTAATCCTAATCGAGTGCTAAATCTGAAGAAGAGACAGGAATACTAAGACTCAGCACTAAATGTTTTTCTTGGTTTGTTTGTTGGACACATTTCACTTGAATCCACGCATTAAGACTCTCAACTTCTCGAAGATGTTTTGGATTCTTTGTGGGGTTTTCTTATTTTGTTTTCATTCAGCTAATGATAATATCTGATCGCAACTTCATTCATTTTCTGTTCTAAGCATACTCATATCGCAAGGTTCTACCAATTCTTGCTAAGAATTATCATGCTTTTACTTTTAATTGGCTTGGTAAGCCCAACTCTATACTGTTGAAATCAAATACATATTCAGTTACACTAAAATTTCCCCTGTCTTGCTTCTCGTTTGGAATGTTCATCCTTCCCGCATTATCATGCTTTGCCACTTGCTTGATTTGATCTTACATTCTCAAGTTCTTTTGATCTTGCAGGATTTGGATTCTCAGATATAACTCAACCCAAATACGGCTTTGACTGCACTTTAAAAAGCATGAGCTTTGAAGTTTTCTTTTTCTTTCCCCAAAAAATGTCACTATTACATTTCTTGACAGAGTCTGCCTTCTTTGAATTTGTAGATTCCTTCTCTCGTCGACGAGCTCTCAAAAGATAAAGTTACTCTTGTTGTCCAGGTAAACTTAATCTCACACTTGAGCCTGAGCATGTTTTGCCCTTCTGGCATGTGAATTTGATGAAACTTCTCGTATCATCTTTTCTTCTTGTTAGGGATACTTTTCTCTTTTTGTGGTCAAATATGCTAAAGATCATCAGGAAAAGATTAATTATCTCACCCCTGCTAAATCCTCCTGTAAGATGAAAAATTTCATTGCACTCTCCTTTTCTTTCTGTTTTCCATTTCATGCTTCTATTCTTGATAGTATTTTTTTTTAAATGCAAAAACAAAGCTGAATCTGATACTTCATACATGTTATTTCCGGTTCAATCAACCATTATTTCACAAGCACTTTCCATTGGTTGTCGGGTTCATAGTTTTTTACCTTAAAAAATATTTCCAGCGTAAGTTGTGTTCATATTTCCAAGACCATGAAATCAGAACGAATCTGCAGTTTTCTGGTGAAAGGAATTCTGGTGTCTATTAGCTAATTGACTAGCAGTTAGAATCAAGTGAAACAGATTCTTTATGTGCTTCTGTGATCCTTGATTCCGACATGAAATCTAACAATAACAAACCTCCAATTTATTAGCCATATATATGTATGGATGCCTTTAGGTATGATTTTATGTGGTGTAGCTGACAGTGGCACTCGCCAACCTCCCATCAACACTTTGCCATATTCAGCAACTTCTGGTTGGGAGAAATATCTTCTCAGGTGGGATGTTAAAATGCCACTATTTTAATCTTGAAAACCTTCATCAACCAGGATCCTTTACGAGCCAGTAATAAAGCATTGACAAGCTCCGGTCCGAACAAGATGAAGGAAGATGTTGCAATGGTTTACAGAAGCCCCTACCTCACATCAGGCTCTTCTGGATTTTCTCTCTATGCCATGAGCAGGTCCATGAAAAAGGAGCTCAAGGTACACATATTTTGCATGCTTTGTGATGTATTCAAATTCAGAGTATTCAGCATATTCCATTTCAACAGTAACAGCAAGTGATGATTTCTCTTTCTTTTCTCCAATCAAACTACTTTGACTTGCTTATACTGCAGGGGTATGTAGAAGATATGAGAAGAACCCTTAGCAACGAGGCATGGAAAGTCCGAACGAGCATTTGCTGGGGTGAAAGGGACCGGTGGTTGAGCTTCTAAGGTGTGGAAGATTTTTGCAGGGAATCCAAGCTTCAACCCATCAAACTCCCAATGTTGATTTGGACGATCGTTTTGACTTGTAAACTTGTAAAATGCAAGCACGTTACGTAGGGCCACACACCGTCAGTCGGGATCGAGCTCCAGCTGTACTGAGATTTTTTAAGACTACTTTTATAGTTTGACATTTAGATAGATGTTCAATTTTTTAATATTATGTGAGAAGCCAAGCAACAGTCCTTGGATGATTACAGAAATATATACACATTCATGAGATGAACTAGACTTATTTTGATTGAGAAGAAAGGGACATGGCTTTAGCTGCTCTGGTTTCTCTGAATCCCACCAATAACATACAAATCTCGAGCTCTGCACGTCTGGCGGCGTTGTTATTGTGCTCTGCTCTCGGAAAGTTGGATGATAAACGCGATAGAAGAATTGATATGAGCTTGATCTATGCAGTGGAAGCAGAGATAAGAGAGGCAGCTTACAAACTCGAAGATATGATTCAATCTTATGGACTGTATAGCTCTCTTCCACCTTCCGACAGCCTCGCCCATCTGCAGTTACCCCGCGTAGAGTTGGACGTGTTAAACCAGGAGATTGAGTTGTTTTTTAAGAGGGTGGAGAAGTTAAAAGAGGATTATATCAAAGTGCTAGGTAATCCGTTGCCTGTAGAAGAGAAGGATGGTGATGTTACGCTGATACACGATTTTGGAGGAAACGAGTCAACGACAGTGGGGTTATCAGACCAAATTGAGGAAATCACAAATGAGTTGCTACATCTGCAGTCTAGAACCAAAGTTGTCTCACTCGTGGGAATGGCAGGCATCGGGAAGACCCATGTTGCTAGAGAAATTGCTCGACATCCACAGATCCTTCAGCATTTCAATTTTATAGCTTGGGTGAGCGTAGGTCCCAAGCGTCAAATGGAAGATATCTTCGTGGATGTTATTGCTCAGATCGAGGGCAAGCCTAGAAATCTCTACGAGGGAAAAAACATGTATGATTTGTCGGTGCTTTTTTGTAATATTTCGCGTGGTGGGAGATACTTAATCGTATTGGACGGCATTTGGGACGTTTCGATGAGCGTTTATTTGAGTTGGCTTCCATTCGAAGGAAATGGTTCGCAATTCTTACTCACAACAAGGCTACGAGAACTAGCGGAATTTGATAGAGAAGGAGTTCTCCACCAGATACGTTTTTTGAACAAGGAAGAAAGTTGGAATCTACTTCGGCGGAGTGTGTTTGGTGAAAGTTATTGCCCCCCTCAACTGGAGAAAGTTGGTGCGAAATGTGAAGGTCTTCCTCTTTTGATCATCACGGTTGCCCGCATCCTCCGTGGGCTTGAGCAGACTGAAGAGTTCTGGAAGGCTGTAGCAGACGAGAAAAATTCAGTTTTTACAAATGCATATGACGAAATCTCCGAGGTATTATATCCAAGCTATGAGTACTTACCTCAAAATATGAAAGCGTGCTTTCTGTATATGGCAGTTTTCCCACAAAGTTGTGTGATTACCCTCCCCAAGCTCCTTCACTTGTGGATTGCTGAGGACTTTTTTGAACGTGGATACTGTGAATGGGGTTACATATACTTAGAAAAACATGCGATGGAATGTTTGAGGAAGCTCGTCTCCCATAGTGTGGTTATCATCTGCAAGCACAGCTCCACAGAAAGAATCAAATCTTGCAAGCTCCATTCTGCCTTTTGGCACTTGTGCACTAGAGAAGCAAGGAAGATGAAGCTTTTCCATGTCTTAAAGAGATCAATCCATGCTTTCCAAGATGATATTGAAAGCCAGCGCCGGTTGGCCGTACAAAACAACATTTTATTTGGCATTAAAGAGGTGTATGAGTCAATGGCAGCCACTTCAACAGCACGTTCTCTCCTATGTACTGGTCCATATCATGAATATGAAGTGCCAGTATGTTTGGATTTGGTGTTGCTGAAGGTGTTGGATGCTGCTGCAATCCGTTTCTATGAGTTCCCTATAGAGTTACTCAAACTTATACGGTTAAAGTATCTTGCCCTGACTCATCATGGGAAGCTCCCTAGTTCCATCTCCAACCTCCAAGAGCTGCAGTGTCTGATTCTCCGTCACCATCATTGCATTAGATTCGTAAGAGATGTAGATTCAGTTTGTTTACCAAAGGAGATGAGAGATGAGATCAGAGATGTGCCAGAAGTGAGGAGCATAAAGTTGCTAGGAGAATCAACTAGTTTGGCAAAGTAGATCTGGGAGAAGATCTGCGATATTCAACAAGTGTGGAGCTCCGAGGTGCTTAGTAATCCAGCTCGTTTGGACAAGAAGACTTGGATGGAATTGTGGAGAATCGCCATCAGAGAGGACTCAACGCAAAGCGGGAGCATGATGTCGCATATGCAACGACCGTGGAGCATCAAATTGTTGAAAGACTCAACCCATTTTACAAAGGTGATTTTGGGACAAATATGGGAGAAGATATGGGATATGCAACAAGCATGGAGCACCAAATTGCAGAGAGACTCACTTGGTTTGGTGAAGGAGATCTGGGAGGAGATGTGGGAAATTCAGGAAGTGAGGGGCACTAAAATGAGGAGTGACTCAACTTTTTTGCCGAAAGAGATATGGGAGATGGAACAACTGAGGCATCTTCGGATCATAGGAAGAAACCTACCAGATCCAACTTATGGAACTAACCTACCAAACCTCTTAACACTTTATATGAATTCTCAAAGTTGCACCTACAATGTTTTCAAGAGTCTCGTGTCTTAAAAAGTTGGGAATTAAAATCGAGTTACGGCCAGACGCTGCTGAAGCCTTATGTTGCTTCAAGCATATTGGAGTTTTCAATAGTCTAGAGTCACTTAAATGTGTGGTGGTGAATCCTCAACGAGTTGTTGCCCCAGCAGCTGATCAGCTTTCAAATTTGCCGACATGTCTGAAAAAGCTGAGCTTGAGTGGGTTAGGATATGGTTGGGAGTGCATCAGTGTTATTGGTTCTCTTCCAGAGCTTGAAGTGCTAAAGCTGCGATGCGCTGCTTTCCAAGGACCAGAATGGGAAACCAAAGTTGATGAATTCCCGAGCCTCGAATATCTTCAACTTGAAGATATTGATCTGGTGCAATGGTCAATTGCCGAAGATGGCTGCTTCCCGAGTCTCGAGCGCCTCATCATTCGGAACTGCTACAAATTAAAGGAGCTACCTCTGCCTAGAGCACTGAAAATGATAGAGGTAGTAGACTGCAGCCCTTCAGTAGTGGCTTCTGCGCAGCAAGCACGTTCTTCCTCAGTTGAGGTTGTGATCACTTCATCATGGAAACTTTGACGATGACAAGGTAACTTTCATGACATCTCCATTTCTGTAATACATGTTAAAGTTCTGGTTTGATTGTTGTGGTTTAGCTCTCTTGGTGTGTATTTGGCTATTTTTAAGGTTTCGGCCTAACTCTTAGTTCACTCTTTTCGACTATTGTCAAGTCACATTTTTACATCATAATTTTTTCTCGCACTTTTCTACTCACTAATTCTACACTTTTCTGCATATAACTAGCTGTACACTGTTTTTGTTTACAAATTTACCGCCGAAAGATGCAAATTTTCCTACCATTTCTTGCTCTCGGAAGCCAACCCAGTTGAGAATTCTCAAGGAAATGTTCCAACAAGTGATATGAGGAATGTCATATCAGCTCTTCTTCTCATTGCTTTTATCGGTTGATCCATTCTCACCATTGGTGTAAAAAGCTCTTGCTGCATTTTTCTAGTGTTAATGATTGAAAAGATGTGATTTTGGCAATTGGGGTGCTGAATGTTTTGCGATCATCTCAGGTTATCTACATAGCTGTGAGTGACGACTTCTTGCAGAAGAGGGGGCGAGAAAAGTTCGATAAAGAAGCAGCTGGCAAGAAAAAGAAAGGTGTAAAGAAGGGAAAAGTTAGAGCGAGAGCCAAAGCTGGATCGAGAGGATTTGGGTAGATGATTGAAGATGAAGATGATGATATTGGTGCGGATATTTCAGACTGATATCTTATTTTGAACAGTAACACATTAATTTAAACTCACTCATTCAAAAATCACGGAAAAGTTCAAACTCTTGATCTATTAGTCACTGCCAATGTGCTTTCACTACTATATTTTCTGGCTCTCAACTTTGGTGATGATAAAAAGAATTTTATGCGTGTTGAAAGCTGTGCAATGATCAATGAATTATATGATGAAGTGGTATTATTGCAAAGCAATCAAACATTGAAAGGAAAAACAAAGTGAATAAAAGAGGGGAAGATGTGAAAAATTGTTAAAATTAAGAAACAGAGCTGCTCATCCCTCTCTTCTCTTCTATTCTCCTGTCCATGGATGGCATCATCATTTTGTACAGTGACTACCCCACCATGTATATTACACCCTCTGTATCCTCATTCATCAATCAGATTGATTCTCCTCTTGGCCTCTCCTCACCTCATCTTACTATGTATAAACTCAACACTACACAATGTACATGTTTTAGTACACACAACTCCTTTATTTGCAATCACCTCTTTTCAAACAAACACTAGTACCCCCAAACTACCCTCAGTCAGCTGTACATCATCTTCCTGTCCTACAACACACATCTACGCCGCGTTCGGGTTCTGGTTCTGGGCAGCAATTCTCCTCTCTATCAACACACCAAATGCATGTATCATTTCTCCACATACAATTCATCTATTTGTTGAATTTTTTTTTTCTCAAAATAGAAATGAGAAAGTGAAGAATGAACATACCCCCAGCAGCAACAAGTTTCTCCACACGAGCGACTATATGCTTCCCATATGTGTATTTCTTCAATGCATTCAAGTGAACTTTTATCCTTGACAGAATCAGTTCACGCTGCTGATCACTACAAGTTTCGAGAACTTTCTGTACAACGTAATTTGCAAATTGATCTTTCATCATAGCCTGGTTTTGATGGAACAACGAGTAAATTAATTAGGCAAATATTACAGAGACATGTATATATAAGCATGGAGAGGTGGAGCAGCTGATGAAACCCAAAGCAATGTATTCTAGTGGTATTAGGTTGATCTCTCCCTGTAAGGTATGGTATAGAAAGGCAAGCAACAAGACGATAGACTCGGAATTCACTACATTGGTATCAGAATCCACTCCCTACATTGAATACCATACAAACAGAGTATATGCATTAAAGATCGAATGCCCCATCTTCACAACACGCTCCACATAAGAATGAATGAATTCCATATCATGCAATATAACTGAAACGATGTAAACTGGTTTTCTATGTTCCCTTATTTCGGATTTCTATCGACGCTCATGTGCATAAAGGATCAAATGTTAAAATAAACACTGAGAATAAATTAAGTAACTTCTTGTACCGATATTTTGGAATTAAAGTAGAATCGTTTCAATTCTGTAGAAATAGAAGCCAAAATATGCTTCAGAGAATGAACTATGTAACATACGAACCTGAAGAGGCTCGTTTTCATCAGTTGTTCCAAGCATCTCGTTCACCAGGAGTTGACGCTCACTTGGATCACCAAAAGTTAAGCACTTCTCAACAACGTTTGATGCAAACTTCTGCTGGCTCATCTGGACAATTTTCCCAGCTAACTCTTGTATTATGGCAGTTCGCTCGTGTGGCTTTCCATGCTCCAGTACATGCTATAACACACAAAATGCACGTAGTTAAATGGGGGGGGCATTCAAGTGAAGTTTTTTTTTTCCCAAATATTCATGAAACTCAAAATTAAGCTCAAAACAATGTAGCATTATACTTTCTTTTAGAAATATAATAGTGGAATGCATGCAGGCCTCAGCAAAAAAAAAAGGTGATATTGACCTTTTACATTTTCAAAGGAAATTACAAACCTGAATAACGTAATTCCCATACTGATCTTGTGCCAGCATACTAACAGATCCTAAAATTTCTTCCATAACTTTACTCTGGGTTGTTTCATCCATACAGTGCTCTAAAACTCGCTGTCAAATTAGGATATCGTATGTTATGCATTAGCTCCTTAAAAGTAGTCCCATAAAGAATCACAAAAGATGGTATTAAAAAAATTCTGTGTAACCTGTATCACTCGACAACCATATGGATGCATGGAGAGAGTCACAACTTGGTCAAAGAATGTTAACACAATAAACTGAATATGCTCCTCAGGGACGCACTCAATGCACTTCTGGATAACATGATTCCCATTTTGATCACGAACACAGCGCATGACATGCCCATCCAGCTCCTCCACCATCTTAATCTTTTGATCCACGTCAACAACTTCTATTGCCTACATAGTCAGACAGCATTTGTCACTGGAATAAATTTGATTTGACTCCATGTTTCTAACTAGAAAAATACTGAATTACTGGAAGGTTGACAAAAAGTGTAATTTATGCAGAAAAAACAGCCTTTAGGTAAGATAAATGCATAATCCAAAGCTGATGTTACCTTCTGTATCACTCTACAACCATACATTTGGAGGCTTAAGGTAAGTACATGACCGAGAAGCTTGCCAGCCAGTTCTCTTCTTTGAGATGCCATACCATGTTCAAAAAACTGGGAAGGCATAAAATTTAGTATGAAGGGGGACAAACAGAGCCAAGATATAATAAACTAATAGAACTTGGTACCTTTTGGATTACATAATTACCAAACACATCAGTCATTAATGCAAGAGCTTGAGGAAAAATTTCCTTAAAAACCATGTTCTTTTCATCTATTGTAGCAGTTTCAAGCTTTTGTTGAATGAATCGGCTTCCATATTGATCAGCACTAGCAAAGGATGAAGATGAAAAGTAAGTTATCAATTGCACCATAAATGAATGGCTATTTCAATTTTAAAAGGCATACCTAAATTCTACAACATGACCAGAAATCTCTGAAAGTTCAAAGCACTTTGCTTTATTGCTCTTGAACTCTTCCAGCAGGGAAGAAGCAAAACTATTATCCATGCTATCCAGGTGCCAGGGTCCAATGACACTCCCAGGCACATTTCTCAGTCCACCAGGGTATCTCACATTGTAGTCTCCATGCCTCATTGGGCTACCGGGCCCTCCAGCTGAATTTGGAATTACTGGACTTGCCAGGGGACTTCCAGGATATGACAATCCAATCCCAAAGGCAGGATTTCCATAGTAACCATGAGGACTGGATGCACCCGTTTTGCCACCCAAGGGAACACCATACTGAGATTTCTGAGGAGATAACAGATTCCCAATATAGGCTTTCTGGAGAAGGTCCATGTAAGAATTACCCATGTAGTTCCTATCAACAGAAGGATCGTTAAGAGCTGCTAGCTGTGCAGCATATTCAGCTGTTCTCAAATATTGCAGATACGTGGGGTCAACATAAGGTGCCTGCAGTGCACTTCCGGGAACCTGATTCCCTAATCTGCCGAGGCTTTGCTCTGCAGCGGCAGCAGTAATATTTGATCCACCCAACATCCTAATGTCCATCCCAGGTGCACCCATAGCCGATGCAGCAGCAGCATTTTCAAACAACGGTGGCAAATTTGAGTTGCCAAGGTTACCTGATATTGGACTCATGGAGTAGCCACTTAGTCCATAGCTTGAGAATGATGAGTTCGGACTGTCCAAATGCTGATACTGAGACATTGCACTTGCCCCACCATTAGCTGCAGCATCAGGAGAAACTTTCAGGTATGAATGATTTGAAGGAACACCATTTCTCTGCAGCTCAACTTGAAGAGAAGTATTACTACTTAGATCAGATCCACTACCATTTTTCACACCAGAATCAGAAGGCATTAATTTACCTGCCTGGGGAACGGAAGACATATTGTACTGCCCAGCTTCATGTTTCATGGTATAAGTTTGTTGTCTTGCGTTGTTCTGGCCTCCCTGAAGATTAAAAAGATAATTCTTGTGGTCATCAGAATCGGACTCAATCTGAGAGGATAAGTGATTCTCCTCCTCCATGATGCCATTTGACAGGTTTAAACCAGATAAAGCAGAAACAAGATCAGCAGGTTCATTGGAATGAGAAGCTGCACCACTGAAAGAGCTCGGACTGTTAATGTTTCTTTTCTCTGAAACTCCACCCCTGCCTCCTCCAATAGGAGTTGGGCAAGGACTTGGCGCTCTTGCATTGCGTTGAGGGTCAGGAGTTGAGCTTCTTGATAAGGATGCACCCAAGACGGCAGCATAAGAATAAGATGCAGCAGCTCCAGTGTGCTGAGCAGCAGATGGAGTCTGGATGTTAGAATTAGAATGTCCTAGTTCAGATGACGCCAAATCACGATGCAAATGAGCCAACTCAGCCTCTGCTGAACCCATAGCACTGGAATTCTCATCAAAAGCATTTCTGCTAGCTGGGCGAGAAGGATGTCCCGGAACAGGAGTAGCACGGTTCAAGTCATCCTGCATAGACATTCAGAGCTTAAACTAGACAATTTATAAAAAGAGGGGACAGAAAATGCAGGATAAAATGCATGTTAAAGAAGTGAGCCCCAACCACCTATTGGGTCTCCATCTGTCCAAGGATACCACTCTTACAACGGACAAAGGTGAGTAAAACCATTAATATATCTATATCTAAAACTGAGAAGAGAAATTTAGAAGATAAAAAATGGAACACTATTCCTGTCAAATTTATAAAAGTGCATCCGTGCATTGTCAATTGAGAACAGCACTGAGACCAAAATACAGTACATCTAAAATTCAAACTGACTGGGTTGTGCCAGAAACCATCACGGAGACAAACAAATGTTATCGAGGAGGTACAGGAAAGAGCATACACAATATATATGAGAGTAAAAAGCTACAGAGTTCACGATACAATTAAATTGTGTTGTGCTTTCAACAGTTAAAGGAAGGGTGCATCATTATAACAATGTGGCTCCACTGATGAAGCCAACACAAAACTGATACTAACGAAACGAATGTAAAGTCTCCGTAGGTATATTAATCCCAAGAATATTCAAATCATACAAGGAAGAATTACTGAATGGTCTTCAAACACCAGTCTGCATTAGAAAATTCCACATATCCAATCTTTTAGAGACTCACACAAATGTTAAGATGTACCAAGTATAACGAAATATATGGCGAACTCATGAGATCAAATGATGACAATTCTTATGCAGAGCACTTCCACACAATTGATAAGAATTACTACACTCTGATCCTACAAAATCTGCAAGCATAAACAGAAACATCCAACCACAATGTAACATTCTCAAAAATAATTAACACATTCATCAAAAAGAACTTCAACATATAAGTCATAATGGCAATTGCTAACCTGAAATATCTCTGCAAGACTCTTCTGCTTGCTACCTAGTCCCAATCCAGGCAAACCAATAAGGCCATCACCACCCCATTCCACAGAACCCTGCAGTTTGTCCTCATTCTCACTCTCTTGCTTTTTCGGATTGAAACCAGGAGGCATCGCAAACAGGGATCTTCCACCATTCCCACTATCATTCCTGTTTACCTTCCTCTTATCCCCAATAGCAGAGCTTCCTCCTTGCAGCCGCTGAGCAAACCGCCAATCCTCTCTCGACAACAGAGGAGGGGGCAGCCTTGGATTCAAATTGACATTTGAATAATAGTAAGATAAATAGGCGGGGTCAGACCTAAGCTCCTCTTCAGACATGAACCCATTACCACTCTTGTTTCTTGCAAACTCAGCAATTGCTGAGCCAACACCAGCTCCACTTCCAACACCGCCAGCGCCACCACTGGCTCCATGGTTAAACAACCCACCAACTGCACTAAGTGAACCCTCCACTGTAGGTGGAGCAGATCCACTCCTATACAAATTAAGCTCTTTCTCAAGATCATCAGCTTCTTGTCTTCTCTGTTCCCGGAGCAGTGACCCTATTTCATTCTCATACTCATCTCCGAAGGAATTGTCATTATTTCCAATCATAGGCCTCCTACCCAATTCAGACAACATGTTTCTCACAAATTAAAACCCAGCAACTCACTGCTCATTACAGAAAGAAACAAAGTTAAAGTTAATAGCACAAAAACATATACCGAAACTATAAGCCCTAGAAAACTACCAAAAAGCAAACTAAACTAATCCAAAGCTAAATCCAAACCGAACCCATAAGGCCGAAATGAAACTGAAAGCTTCGACCTCATAAAAAACCAACCTTTGACCATCCAGGTCTTCCAGATAGCTCGGTTCTTGAAGATGAATAGAGTCGTAAGAAAACCATCAAATACAACCGATAAAACTCAAACCACCAAAACTTAGTATTGACATAAGGGTCATGTTCATTTAAAATAAAATTTCAAGAAATAAGCAAATTAGTTAGTCATAAAACGAGGTTAAAAAAATGAAGCTCAGCTCCGGGGTGATGGTTGAGCTAAGAGGAAGAAGGAGACGAACACTGAGTTTGAAAAAGAGTCGTACGTTACATAAAAGAAAAGATCAATCTGGCGGCGAATCGTTCTTGCAAAGAACCCATTTTAGGGTTTTTGTTTAACACTGCTACTGTGTAAGAAGAGAGATAAAGGAGTGTGGTGATTAAATGTAGCAAATTTATCAAAGACTGCCACATTTATATTTTCCTTTCTTGAAATATATTTTTACTGCTAGGGCTATGTTTAATTTTGTCAATAACAAATTCTCTTAATACCAGGTGCTCTCTTTGACCCAGCAACAGATTAGCGAGAACTGCTTATTGATTTATCACCAAAAAAAAATAGAAAATCACAGTCTTATTTATGCATACAGACACGAAGAGAGAGAGAGCGAGGGAGTAGGTTCCAAAACAAGAATCTGCAAGTGACACGTTGGCTCTTCATATTCGGAGTGACAACTACGAAGTACGAACTGCCGCTTGTGGTGAATGCACCTCCTAAAACAGAGCATTCTTCTATCTCTCTGCTATTTTTTTTTTTCCTAATTTGAGGGATTTCTCACCGGCAGAATCTCCATGTTGCCCCCAGCATATGATAATATTATATGGGAAAAACATTTATAACTTATTGTTATACTACCTCCGTCCCGGATCATTAGTCTTGTTTCATTCCGGCACAGATACCAATGCGAGTGAGATAGAGGAAATTAGTATTTTATTAATGAGTGTGTATTAATTTTCCATTTTAGGAAAGCAAGACTAATGTTTGGGACAGACGAAAAAGGAAAACAGGACTAATGTTATGGGACGGAGGGAGTATATATTAATACGTGTCTAAGATGAGTATCGGAGTATTTTTATGTACTAGTCTCAATTTTTGAATATTTAGTTATGCCTTTTTTTAATAAATATTACTTCCTCCGTCCCACTCCAATTGTCACACTTACCAAATTGGGCGTCCCAACCAAATTGTCACCTTTCCAAAAATGGTAACTTTTTCACACTCAACAATAAAATATTAATCCCACTAACTTATTTTACACTCACAACTCTTAATTTCCGTGCCGAAAAGAAACATGACAATTCGCATGGGACGGAGGGAGTATAATTTAGAAAGTTCACTTTCATTTATTGTCTTTTAACAATTTTTTAAAATCTCTTACAAAACCAAGTCAATGAATTTTGCTCTACATCACTTATTTCTTATTAATTTATTATTTAACAACATTTTCAAGATTATCATTTTCTACTTTTTGTGAAATGGATGACCAACATAAGCCCAATCCAAAAGGGCTCAAAGCCCTAAATTTAAAGTAAAACAGTGTTTTTTTCCTTAAAAAAAAACATAATTACCTTATCTAAGTTCATAATATCCACTGCTCAGCATGGCACGAGTTAATGTGTTTATGAACTGATGTGGCAATATAATATTAATGATTAAATTAATTTTAATATATTAAATTTATTAACACATCAGTTGTGAATATATTAACACGTACTGTAAATAGGTGAGCATTTATATATCTTAGTCCCACAAAGTAAACTCAACAATTTCTTAAATACAAAATCACATACTTCATTTCGTTTCAAGAAAAGCGTTAAATCACCTTTTGGTGTATGGTTTTGACAACTTTTTCGATTAATATTATTTCAAGCTTTAATATTGATTGAAGCATTGAATCCTAAAAAAGTTGTTTTTAATTTTAATTTTTTTTAACAAAAATGCATAATTTTTTTTACTTCACATATCCTAAAACTTCTACGAATTATGATCCAATATTCTCTTAGTTACCACTACATCCTAAATCAAAAAAAATTTGTGTTTTAGCTTATGATTTAATATTGTTAACTCGTATTATAATTTATATATTAATTAATGAGTTTTAAATTTAGAAGTTTTTTACTCCAAGCACCCTACTCAACCACTAGATTATTTAAAAGAAAAAAGATAGCTTTAATAAGTTAGCAAGCCTTCTTTTATGATAGTGTGCTAACCACATTTAATAAGTAAAATGTTTTAGAATGTGTAGTATGCTGAATTCACATTCAAAACCTTTTTAATTATAAATAGTTGTATTGTATGATTAGTTTAATGGTAAAATATACATAATAACATAGCTAGATTCTGATGTATGCTACCCTCATTAAAGGATACAAAATCCCTTTCAAACTCAAAATTCTAGAACTCTTCCTTGCCTCTATCCAACAAAATATATATATATGAATCAGCAATCCATTCCATTTCTTAGTAGAAAACAGAAACGCCACGTAAACCTTTATCCACATTGAAAATATAGATATATTCAAAAAAAAATGAATAAACAAATAAAGTGTTGGACATAATCCATTGACATACATAGCTACCCCCATACAATAAAGAATTGGTTTTTCTCTCTCTTAGTTGATGAAAATTGCAATGCATAAACCAACTTAATTTTTAATCCTATTTGAAGTAATCCATGGAACAGCAGAGTACAATTCATAACCAAAATATAGTTTAATTGTCGATTCAGAATTCGAAAAATGAATTATCAATTCAGGATTCAAAAAATCGCCAAAATTCTCAATTCAAGACATAATAAAATTCTCAATTCAGGACATCAACATTCCTTGATTGAAAATTGTATGATCTTTTTCAGGTATTGAACTGAGAATTCATCTTTGGGGTCCTAAATTGACAATTAAACTATATTTTAGATCCTGAATCAACAATTCTCGATAAATAAACATAGAAGTATTGCGTGTGCAATTAAGTTTTGCAACTCTATCTACCACGCCGAATAATTAAGTAAATCAACTAGCTAATGCCATAAATTCTTAACCTCAATAATTCTTGCATCCATGACCTACCTAGTAGGGATGCCCAACACCAAATAGGGGCCGGTTTAATCAATGAATCGATCCCAAAATCTCTCAATTAGTATAGAATGTCATAATAAATAAAAATTGAAGGTGAAGGTAGGTAAGATAGCAACAAAATAAAGAAAGAGAAGGATTATTCGATGAAGATCCACAAACTTCACAAGAAAGAGAGAGAAAGATAGTTCCATTAATTCTTATGTAAGAAAAATGTTGAAATCACCATACATGACAGACTAAAACAGCAGCTCGGCCATAACTAGAAAACCAGTTCTTTGACATGGCTTGAATTTGTACAGTCATCATCATCATCATCGTAGTAAATTAAACTCGGCATTCTCTATATTACAACCTCAGCATGTGTATAAGTCATATCATTGGACGGGTATCGAAACCATCCGTCCCCCTGCGCATCGGCTAAACTACACTTCTACGTATATAAACTCAGCACTACACAATGTACATACTTTCAGCACAGGTAGGTAGGTTTTATTTGCAATTACCTCGTACCCCCAAACACGTGTTGTAGGAGCAGAGCACGACGAGTGGTGGCCAGACTAGGCTCAGTTAGCTGTACAACTTCTTTCCTACAGCACAATCTACGCAGCATTTGGGGCCTGACCAGCCGCGGCAGCAGCAGCTGCTGCTGCAGCAGCAATTCTCCTTTCTGTAAAC
This sequence comes from Plectranthus barbatus, assembly GCA_026898455.1. Classification (NCBI taxonomy): domain Eukaryota; kingdom Viridiplantae; phylum Streptophyta; class Magnoliopsida; order Lamiales; family Lamiaceae; genus Plectranthus; species Plectranthus barbatus. The sequence continues at coordinate 25,202 of JAPKLW010001845.1, read as the reverse complement.
CAAGAAACAAGATTTAAATGACGCTGATATATATTCTGTTTTGATCTTTTAAAATGGCCTCATTTTGCCAAAATGCATTGTAATCGACAAAAGAAAGAAGGTTAGGATATGCATACCCCCAGCAGCAACAAGTTTCTCTACGCGGGCTACTATATGCTTCCCATAGGTGTACTTCTTCAGGGCATTCAGATGGATCTTAATTCGACACATGATCAGTTCGCGCTGCTGATCGCTACAAGTCTCGAGTACTTTCTGTACGACATAATTTGCAAATTGATCCTTCATCATAGCCTACTTGCAGAGAAAGATCAGACTATTAGGGTCAAACCACTCATTTATCATCATATTATCATGAAAGGGAAAGTAGAAAAGGCGACATTATCTTGACAAAACAGTCTTATCTTGAGAACTTGCCAAACAGAGTCCCTCGGAATCTATCTTTGTAAGAGAAAAATACTGTGTTTTCTTGATAAAAGAAGGGTGGATTTTTGTAAACTTGTGAATGGCAAACAAAATACAGCTCAGAAGTGAAAAAAGATAGAAAACCTGAAGAGGTTCATTTTCATCAGTTGTTCCAAGCATCTCAGTCACCAGTAACTGCCGTTCGCTCGGGTCACCAAAAGTCAAGCATTTCTCAACAACGTTTGATGCAAACTTCTGCTGGCTCATCTGCACTATCTTACCAGCTAATTCCCGAATAATGGTTGATCGTTCATGTGGCTTCCCATGCTCCAGTACATGCTACAACAGTATAAAAATAATGAGTCGCAAGTTCCCTCAACAACTCTACTGGTCCGGAGCACCACAAAAGCCAAGAGATCTAAGGGAGAAATCAACCGATAGAGATGAATACTACTAGCGGCAGGAAGTTTTTTGGCGTTGAATGGAATATTAAAGAAGAATAGATTAGCCAACATAACTATATAGCCACAAGTACGTACGAATTTTCTAATCAAATTTCAAACCTGAACAACATAATTCCCATACTGATCCTGGGCTAGCATGCTTACAGACCCCAAAATCTCTTCCATCACTTTCATCTGGGTTTTTTCATCTTTACAATGCTCCAGAACTCTCTGCCAAACCAAAAGCACATCACGATGTAAAGCAATTTTTCAGCAATAACTAATATATAAAGGGACAGAAAGGCAATCATTTATAAACTCTTCCCCCTACCTGTATCACACGACAGCCATATGGATGAGTAGAGAGAGTCACGACTTGGCCAAAAAATGTTGACACGATAAACTGAATATTCTGCTCAGGGACACATTCAATGCACTTCTGAATGACGTGATTTCCATTTTGATCGCGCACACATCGCATGATATGCCCATCCAGCTCTTCAACCATTTTGATTTTCTGATCCACATCGATAACTTCTATTGCCTACACAATAAAATAGATAAAATAATACCACTTTTATGTCCCAAATGTCAATTTGGACTTTCTTCATAAGCCCAGAAATTTATCAAGATTGATTTCAAAACCATCCATTTTTGTTATGTTATCACAAAAGATAAATAATTACCTTCTGTATCACTCGACAACCGTACATTTGGAGGCTTAATGTTAGTACATGTCCCAAAAGCTTGTTGGCTAATTCTCTTCTTTGAGATGCCATGCCATGTTCAAAAAACTGTGAATTGGAAAACAAATTATCAGCTCCAGGAAGAATTAAGCATTAAAAAACTCAATTGAAAGTAAACTAGGTCCTGAAAGACTGACAAAGTAAGTTGGTTACCTTTTGGACAACATAATTGCCAAACACATCAGTAATTAATGTAAGAGCTTGAGAAAAAATCTCATCGAAAACCATGTTCTTCTCTTCTGTAGTGGCAGTTTCAAGCTTTTGTTGAATGAATCGGCTCCCATATTGATCAGCACTTAAAGATGAAAAGTTGAAAAAATTCAAATATTAATCTTCTCGAATAAATCACCATCTTAATGCAAAAAACATACCTGAACTCAACAACGTGACCAGCAATTTCTGATAGCTCCAAGCATTTGGCTTTATTGCTCTTGAACTCTTCCAGCAACGAAGAAGTGTAACTAGGGTCTAAGTGCCAGGGTCCGATGACAGTCCCAGCTGAATTTCTCAACTCACCAGGGAATCTCATATTGAAGTCACCATGGCCGATAGGACTACCGGGCCCTACAGCTGAATTTGGAAATGCCGGACTTGCTAAGGGACTGCCAGGATATGACAGTCCAATCCCAAAAGCTGGGTTTCCATAGTAACCATGAGGACTAGATACACCCGTTTTGCTGCCCAAGGGAACACCGTACTCTGATGTCTGAGCAGGTAGCATATTTCCACGATAGGCCTTCTGAAGCAGGTCCAAGTATGCATCACCCAAGTAGTTCCTATCAACAGATGGATCATTAAGAGCTGCAACTTGTGGTGCAGAGTATTCAGTAGTCCTCAAGTACTGGAGATATGAAGGGTCAACAAAAGGTGCTTGCAGCATACTCCCCCCAGCCATCTGATTGCCTAGTCTGCTGAGGTTTATCTCAGCAACAGTAGCACCAAGACCTGATTCTCCCAACATTCTGGAGTCCATTCCGGACGCAGCCATAGCAGCATTCTCGAACAGCGGAGGCAAATTGGAGCTGCTAAGTTGACCGGATATTGGACTCATAGAATAGCCACTTCCATAATTTGAAAAGGATGAATTCAGACTCTGATAATGAACTCCGCCATTCAATGCAGCATTAGCAGATCCTTTCCGGTATGAGTTATTCGAAGGAATAACATTTTTCTGAAGCTCAGCTTGAAGGAAAGCACTATTACCAGGATGTGGCACAAAACCGTTTGTCAGAACAGAATCTGTGGGGCTTATTTTCACTGGTTGAGAAACAGAAGTCATATTTGACTGCCCAACTTCGTGTTTTGTCTTATATGTATGCTGTCTTGCATTATTTAGGCCTCCCTGAAGATTAAAAAGATAATTAGCACGCTCATCTGGATGAGGCTCAATATGAGAAGATAAATGATGCTTGTCCACAAAGTCGTTGGAGAGTTTCACTCCAGATAAAGCAGCAACCAGATCAGCAGTTTCCTTTGAGTGAGAAGACACGCCATTAAAGGAGTTGGCATCACTAATGTTTCTTTTTTCTGAATTCCCCACCCTGCCTCCACCAATAGGAGTTGGGCAAGGGCTAGGAGCTCTTGCGACTCGTTGAGGATCGGGTGTTGAGCTTCTTGACAAAGATGCCCCCAGAGCAGCAGCATATGAATATGAAGCAGATGCACCAGCATGATGAGCATCTGATGAGCTCTGCATATTTGAAGCTGAGACTACTAGGTCCGAGGATGTAAAACCTCCATACAGATGAGCCAGCTCGGCCTCTGCTGAACCCAAGGCATTGGCATTGGCATTGTCATCAAAAGCGTTTCTGCTAGCAGGTCTTGAAGGGTGTGCAGATTCTGGAGCAGCACGGTTCAAGTCATCCTGCACATATAGTAAGAACTCAGACAAGCTAAAAAAAGAAAGAGTTCAAAAAAAATGTAGAACACACTGCAAATGACATTATGAAAGGAGAGGTGCCCATCTACATAGAAGCTATCTATTTATCAAAAAGTAATTGAATGTCTACCATATCAATTCAAATTATCAACAAAGTATTTATAAAAGAAAACAAAATAGCTCGTTTGCCATATGGGAAAATGTAAACAGCCTAATGCTGAACTTTATAATTATGAGCAAGACTTTAAAGGGGTCAGATAGAAATTTAAACTTCAATCAAGAAGATAGAAGGAAGGGGAAAAAAAAGAAGCAAGATAGACAAGATAACCTGGTGCAGAAACAGAAACAAGATTGTTTTACGAGAGCACAAGTGAAATAATACACAGAAAAAACATTATTATGGCATTCGATTGAAATTAGAATAACCAATCAAACAATAGCAATCACTTTAAAGGAAGAAAACTGAAAATGCCAAACACCCCAAAAAAATTGAAAGGAATTCTTTACGTGAATTCAAATTGCAAGCATATTCCCATCATGAAGATAATATTCAGGTTGAAAATACAAAATACAATTAGTCTGTCCGACTTATGCATCACGTGCTACAACTAAGGTATGATTTATGTTGACAACTTTCCACCAACAAAGCATGTACAAATCTTGCTACAATGGATTGAGAAAGAAATAAATTCTACAAATTCATTCTAAACCAAATACACTATCCGGGTAGAACAAGTAACTAAACAGTTATAGGTGTAGATATTCGGTTCCAAGCATGATACTAAAGAAAAGACCAAGTAATCTTGCATAGAATTGTATCATTACATCATCTAAAGAACAAAAACCAAACATAATGGAATATCCAAGTACCACAGCCCATGCATCAAAATTTGATTTTCGAATAAAAAATGTCCAAGTTATGAAAAAATAACTACTTAACCAGAAAGAGCAGGATAAGGCAGACTATTAACCTGAAATATATCTGCAAGACTCTTTTGCTGGCTACCTAGTCCTAATCCAGGCAAACCTATAAGTCCATTGCCTCCCCACTCCGCATGACTCTGCAATTTGTCCATATACTCACTCTCTTGTTTCTTGGAGTTGAAAACATGTGGCACTGGGACCGTCCCACCATAGCCACTATCATCCCTATTCACCTTCCTCCTATCACCAATTGCCGAACTGCCTCCTTGCAACCTTTGAGCATATCGCCAATCCTCCCTCGATAAAAGAGGAGGCGGTAGCCTTGGATTTAAATTCACATTTGAGTAATAGTAAGATGAATATGAAGGATCAGACCTAAGCTGCTCCTCAGACATGAAACCATTGCCATTCTTACTTTTTGCAAAATCAGAGAATGAGGAACCACCAGCAATCCCATGGTTGAAGAACCCACCAACAGCACTAAGTGAACCATCCACTGTAGGTGGAGCCGATCCACTCCTACACAAATTAAGCTCTTTTTCAAGATCATCAGCCTCTTGCATTTTCTTTTCACGGAGCAACCTGCCTATATCCTTCTCATAATCATCCACAAAAGAATTATCATTATTCCCCATCATCGGCCTTCTATCAATTTCTGACAACATGATTTTTAACACTATCAAATGTTCCCGGTATCAACTGTTCATTCCACAGACAAAAAACAACAAACAAAAGTGTCAATTAACCCCAAGAACCTAAAAACTTTAATAAACACATCGAGAGCATAACATTAATTCATCCAACACTAAAATCCACAAAAAACCCGTTAGCAAAATTTTAATATTAAAGTTCCGAGCTCATAAAAACCTTAGCTTTGACCATCAGTTATAAAGAAAAATCAGTTCTTGAAAATTAATAAAGTCATCCAACCACTCAACCAAAGACACAAATAAAAAAAACTCACTTTCAGCGTAGGTTGAGTAGCCGGAAATCAAACAAGTTTTATCCATTTCCCTTCGTTGAAACTCAATAAATGTACAGTATCGCTCATTCTGATTAATAAAAATGAAGAAAATTTTCAAACTGGGATTGCGCTAGAGTTTGTGCAAGAACACTGAGTGAGAAAGAGAATCATAAATATATATAAGATGAGACTCAATCTGGCGGCGAATTGAACCCCATTTAGGGTTTTATTTCACAACTCTATAAAGAGAAAGGGTGCCAGGACTAAGCTGCACTGAGCAATAATTTTTTCCCTAACGTTATGATTTCTTTAAGTGTCCAAGTGTGTCTTTATTTTTTTAGGAAAGTATCATAATTGTATTTTTATACTAGTATATAAATTATATATTTAACTTTTTATACAAATTATATATTAAACAAATTAGTAAAAAAAATAGTAGGGATATGAAAGAGTATTATTATAAATTTATAATTATTCGATTGCCAAATATACAAATATAATCTAAATTAAGCTTTTCTTTTCAATATTAATATAATCTATCCATTTTTAATTAAATAGTCAATTATCATAAATTAAACTATCCTAATTTAAGATCAAAATCTTTTTCCGCAACAAAAAAATTGACTAAGTCTTGAATCAAATATAACCCTTTGGAATTAATAAATTGTAATTTGAAAGTTTTTGTGGATTTTTGGCAAGTATAGTCTGTTTTTGCCGTCGAAAATATTCTTATGTTTGTATAATTTTTTATAGTTTGTCAATTAAATTTTAAATAGGAACAATTCATACAAAATCTTTAAAAAATTGGTGTATAATTTAGATTATATTTATGTATTCGACGTTATCTGATTAAGTGAATCATGATATTCACATAATAGAAACTGTTGAGAGGTAGGCCCTTGGTTGGTTTTTCCCAAGCCTACATATAT
>JAPKLW010001845.1:0-13915 GCA_026898455.1 Plectranthus barbatus | reverse complement strand
ACTTTAATTCCAAAATATCGGTACAAGAAGTTACTTAATTTATTCTCTGTGTTTATTTTAACATTTGATCCTTTATGCACATGAGCGTCGATAGAAATCCGAAATAAGGGAACATAGAAAACCAGTTTGCATCGTTTCAGTTATATTGCATGATATGGAATTCATTCATTCTTATGTGGAGCGTGTTGTGAAGATGGGGCATTCGATCTTTAATGCATATACTCTGTTTGTATGGTATTCAATGTAGGGAGTGGATTCTGATACCAATGTAGTAAATTCCGAGTCTATCGTCTTGTTGCTTGCCTTTCTATACCATACCTTACAGGGAGAGATCAACCTAATACCACTAGAATACATTGCTTTGGGTTTCATCAGCTGCTCCACCTCTCCATGCTTATATATACATGTCTCTGTAATATATGCCTAATTAATTTACTCGGTGTTCCATCAAAACCAGGCTATGATGAAAGATCAATTCGCAAATTACGTTGTACAGAAAGTTCTCGAAACTTGTAGTGATCAGCAGCGTGAACTGATTCTGTCAAGGATAAAAGTTCACTTGAATGCATTGAAGAAATACACATATGGGAAGCATATAGTCGCTCGTGTGGAGAAACTTGTTGCTGCTGGGGGTATGTTCATTCTTCACTTTCTCATTTCTATTTTGAGAAAAAAAAAATTCAACAAATAGATGAATTGTATGTGGAGAAATGATACATGCATTTGGTGTGTTGATAGAGAGGAGAATTGCTGCCCAGAACCCGAACGCGGCGTAGATGTGTGTTGTAGGACAGGAAGATGATGTACAGCTGACTGAGGGTAGTTTGGGGGTACTAGTGTTTGTTTGAAAAGAGGTGATTGCAAATAAAGGAGTTGTGTGTACTAAAACATGTACATTGTGTAGTGTTGAGTTTATACATAGTAAGCTGAGGTGAGGAGAGGAGAATCAATCTGATTGATGAATGAGGATACAGGGTGTAATATACATGGTGGGGTAGTCACTGTACAAAACGATGATATGCCATCCATGGACAGGAGAATAGAAGAGAGGGATGAGCAGCTCTGTTTCTTAATTTAACAATTTTTCACATCTTCCCCTCTTTTATTTACTTTGTTTTTCCTTTCAATGTTTGATTGCTTTGCAATAATACCACTTCATCATATAATTCATTGATCATTGCACAGCTTTCAACACACATAAAATTCTTTTTATCATCACCAAAGTTGAGAGCCAGAAAATATAAGTAGTGAAAGCACATTGGCAGTGACTAATAGATCAAGAGTTTGAACTTTTCCGTGATTTTTGAATGAGTGAGTTTAAATTAATGTGTTACTGTTCAAAATAAGATATCAGTCTGAAATATCCGCACCAATATCATCATCTTCATCTTCAATCATCTAACCCAAATCCTCTTGATCCAGCTTTGGCTCTCGCTCTAACTCTTTCCCTTCTTTCCACTTTTCTTTTTCTTGCCAGCTGCTTCTTTATCGAACTTCTCTTGCCCCCTCTTCTGCAAGAAGTCGTCACAGCTATGTAGATAACCTGAGATGATCGCAAAACATTCAGCACCCCACTTACCCAAATCACATCTTTTCAATCATCAACACTAGAAAAACGCAGCAAGAGCTTTTTACACCAATGGTGAGAATGGATCAACCGATAAAAGCAATGAGAAGAAGAGCTGAAATGAGAAGATTGAAACATTTTCTTGAGAATTCTGAACTGGGTTGGCTTCCGAGAGCAAGAAATCGTAGGAAAATTTGTAAACAAAAAACACTGTGTATAGCTAGAAAAATTAGTTCTATAGAATTAGTGAGTAGAAAAGTGCGAGAAAAAATTATGATGTAAAAATGTGACTTGACAATAGTCGAAAAGAATGAACTAAGAGTTAGGCCGAAACCATAAAGAGCCAAATACACACCAAGAGAGCTAAACCAAAACAATCAAACCAGAACTTTAACATGTATTACAGAAATGGAGATGTCATGAAAGTTACCTTGTCATCGTGGGAGTTTCCATGATGAAGAGATCACAACCTCAACTGAAGAAGAATGTGCTTGCTGCGCAGAAGCCACTACTGAAGGGCTGCAGTCTACTACCTCTATCATTTTCAGTGCTCTAGGCAGACGTATCTCCTTTAATTTGTAGCAGTTCCGAATGATGAGGCGCTCGAGACTCGGGAAGCAGCCATCTTCGACAATTGACCATTGCACCAGATCAATATCTTCAAGTTGAAGATATTTGAGGCTCGGGAATTCATCAACTTTGGTTTCCCATTCTGGTCCTTGGAAGGCAGCGCATCGCAGCTTTAGCACTTCAAGCTCTGGAAGAGAGCCAATAAATCTGATGCACTCCCATCCATATATCAAATAAAATATACTCCCTCCGTCCCATAACATTAGTCTTGTTTTCCTTTTTCTGTCCTAAACATTAGTCCTCCTTCCTAAAATGAAAAATTAATACACACTCACTAATAAAATATTAATTTCATCTATCTCTAATCACATTGGTATCTGTGCCGGAATGAAACAAGACTAATGTTATGGGACGGAGGGAGTATTAAATAAATTCATGAATATTTAGCAACTACCAAATTTAGGATTTATATACTTTCATTAAAAAAATATGTATTTTGGATAATATGTAAACTTGACATTTCTCAACATAGGAGATAAAATAGATAAATTAAATATATCTAAGCTAAAATATTATAAAGTATATAATTAATATGTGTAAAAAGATGTCAAAGTCATGCAATTAATATATAGAGAATTTAATATACTCACATATGTTACCAATGCAATTTAAAATATATTATTTTTTAATTGACAAAATATATTTGCACGGTCATTACATGAATATAATTTATATTTATAAGTATATCTTTATTTTGTATTCTTTATATAATTTTTTAAATATTAAAATACTTTTCTTAATATATATAATAGATATAACACTAAATTTATTTGAATAAAATATAAATTTTAAATTAATGATACTCCCTCCGTCCCGGGTCTCTTGAGACGTTTGACCGGGCACGGAGGTTAAGAAAAAGTGATTAGAAAAGTTAGTGGAGTAGGATTAGTAGGTTAATGATTAGGAGAGATAGTGAGAATGAGAGATAGTGGGTAAGAGGAGGGACACAAACTTGAGCTGAAGCGCTGCCAGGAGGAGATCGCTCGCCTCAAGTCCGGGGAAGGTCTTGACTTCGAGTCCATCATCCAGACGCCCTATTTCGCCGAGACATACGAGGTATACTCCCACCATATTTTCCTCGTATACCTCGCTCTTCCCGATATCATCAATAGATACTTAATGATCTATATGCCGAACTTACAGACTCTCGCCGAACAGGTCGATCAGGACATCAGAGGAAGGATATCTTCTCGATTCCTAGACCTCGACTTAAGCGTCCTGGATGAGAGCCCTCAGACTGAGCAGGACCCCGATTCTGGCAGCCCCAAGCAGCAGGAAAGCGGTGAGCAAGGCGTCAACCCCCAGCAGCAGGCGAACACTAATGCATAAATCTTTATTTTTACTATCGAACAATTACTTTTTTTTTTCTTTCGGGTAATCTTTTCTTTTTCCATACTTCTATCGTTGCGTTATCGTTGCTTTCTTTTGGAACGTTGAATCTTTATGACACTTTATTCACTCCTTTAATCTTGATATTATCCTGCATAGGGAATTTCGAGGTTAGGATGGGCGATGCCGAAGCATCGCCCCTCCGACGCTCAAGTCAGTATGGGTATTGAGATCAAAACACAGGAAGTAAATAGATGAATTAGAATACTTATTTGGCCACCCTCGTTCGAACTGGGCTATGCCTTAGAAATAATACTTCTTTAAATGCCTCACGTTCCAACTATTCGCGATCTCTCGACCCTCATAATCCTCTAAATGGTATGCTCCTCGCCCGACCACCCGCATCACTTTATATGGGCCTTCCCAGGTCGGCGCGAGCTTCCCTACGCTTTTATCCTTGGTGTTCTGAAATACTCTCCGCAACACCCAATCTCCTTCTCGAAAGGTTCGCAATCTAAGCCTTCGATTATAAATCCTCTCTATTTGCGATCGACGCTGGGCCATCATTGCCAAGGCTCGATCCCTTCTCTCGTCTACCAATTCCAAGTTTTTAAACAATTTGTCTATATTACACGCCTCGTCGCACAACTCCACTCATAAACTTTTCGCCCTCATCTCAATGGGTATAACCGCTTCTTCACCATAGGCCAGGGCAAAAGGGGTACTTCCCGTTGCTACGCGAGGTGTGGTTCGATACGACCATAGCACCCCCGGGAGTTCATCGACCCATCCAGTTTTAAGAGCATGCAACCGCTTCTTCAAAGTAGCCATAATGGTCTTATTTGATGATTCGGCCTGTCCATTCGCCTCGGGATAACGTGGCGTAGAAAAGACTAGTTTTATCCCGTATTGATCACAAAATTCCCGAACTCTTCTTCCAGTGAACTGTGTACCGTTGTCAGTCCTGATTTCTTTCGGTATCCCAAATCGACACAATATATTCGTCCAGAGGAACTTTATAACCTCTGGTTCACGCACATTACGAAATGCCTTCGCTTCGACCCACTTCGTAAAATAATCAGTTGCGACGAGTAAGTACTCCTTCTGACCAGCACCCTTCGGGAGTTTCCCTACAATGTCCATCCCCCATGCCATGAAGGGCCACACAGGCACCGTTGCATGGAGCGGTTCCGCGTACTTTTGAACTGTCACCTCGAACCTCTGACAAGCTTCGCAACTCTTCACATATTCTTTTGCATCCTTTCGCAAAGTCGGCCAATAGAAACCCGCCGATATTACCTTATGAGCCAATGTTCGAGCGCCTTGATGACTTCCACAATCTCCTTCATGAATTTCTATTAAAACGACAGGAATCGACCCATCGTGAACACATTTCAAGAGGGGACCCTCCAACGACCGCCTATACAGCTCGCCCTCATAAATTACATACTTCGCAGCTGCTCGAGCTATCCGGGCTGCCTCTGCCTTCTCCTCTGGGAGTACTCCCTCTTCGATGTACCGCCGTATGGGATCTATCCAAGTCCCGACTCGCTGTATTTCGTTTACCTCATGAAAATTCTGGACTACCGACTCATCTACCCATGTCACAGGTACCACTTTCTCCTGCCTTCTCTGCTGAGAAGAAGCCAAGTTCGCCAACGCATCTGCCTCCACATTCTCTTCCCTGGGTATGTGTCTTATTTTGAAATTATCAAAATCGGCACTAACCCGCCAAGCAATTTCGTAATATTTCGTCAAACGCGGTTCCTTTACTTGGTATTGGTTATCCACTTGGGAAACCACCAACTGTGAGTCGCAGCGCACTTGCAAACGACGCACACCCAACTCCTTTGCCAACTGCATTCCCCGTACGAGAGCCTCATACTCCGCTTCATTATTCGTGGCATCAAAGTTGAGTCGAATCGCACGCTCAAACTGCTCGCCCCAAGGACTCCACAATTTCAACCCGACGCCATTCCCATTCACATTGCTGGATCCGTCGACCTGAAGGATCCATGGCTCATGCCCAAGCTCTGATACTTCTATCTGCGTGACCTCCTTTTCGGCTTCGATTTGCAAGTTCACCAAATACTCCGCCACAAAGTCAGCTAGAGCTTGAGATTTTATCGTAACCCTGGGTTCGAACTCAACCCCAAAACCTCCGATTTCGACTGCCCATTTAAGTAATCTCCCCGATAGACTAGGATTGGAGAATACACTCCGAAGCGGGTATGACGTAACTACTTTGACTGGGTGGGCCTCGAAATATGGCCTTAATTTCTACGATGCTACGATTAAGGCCAAAGCCAGTTTCTCTAGGGCCGTGTACCTTCGTTCCGCATCGAGCAGTGGCTTGCTTGCGTAATGAACAGGATGCTGTTTTCCTTGATGTTCTCTTACTAGGACCGATCCAACGGCATGATACGAAACCGACAGGTATAATAACAGGGGTTCCCCTTGCTCAGCTTTAGACAACAATGGGGGGCTCGACAAATATTCCTTGAGTTGCTCAAAAGCTTTTGCACACTCATCGGTCCATTCAAAATTTTTCCCTTTCCGTAAGACCCGAAAGAAATTGTGCGTTTTGTCAGAATACCTCGATATGAACCGACTCAGTGCTGCTAGCCTCCCAGTTAATCTTTGCACCTCCTTTGGACTTTTCGGATGTGCCAACCCCTTTATCGCGCTTATCTGTACCGGATCAGCCTCTATTCCTCGGCTAGTGACAATGTAACCTAAGAACTTCCCTGATGCGACTCCAAACGTACACTTCGCAGGGTTCAGCTTCATATTATACTGCTTTAGGATATCGAAAGCCTGAGCCAAATCTCTTATATGCTCAGCAGCCTTACTCGATTTTACTAGCATGTCATCGATGTATACTTCCATGGTTTTCCCAATTAGCCGCTCAAACATTTTATTCACTAGACGCTGATAGGTCGATCCTGCGTTTTTGAGCCCGAAGGGCATCACCTTGTAGCAATAAATTCCTTTGTTGGTCATAAACGCAGTTTTTTCCTGATCATCCGGGTGCATCATAATTTGGTTGTAACCTGAGAATGCATCCATGAAACTCAGCAAATCATGCCCCGCAGTAGCATTCACAATGCTATCTATGTGTGGTAAAGGATACGGATCCTTAGGACAAGCTTTGTTCAGATCCGTATAATCTACGCACACACGATTCTTTCCATTCTTCTTCTATACCACTACCACATTAGCCAACCAGGTTGGATACTTCACTTCTCTCACAGAACTGATCTCTAATAACTTCGAAATCTCTTCATTGATAGCTTCATTCTTTTCGGCAGAGAATTTCCGCCTTCGCTGTTGTATAGGCCGCACAATTGGATCCACTTGAAGTTGATGGGTTATTATCTTCGGATCTATGCCTTCCATATCCTTGTGCGACCAAGCGAACACCGCTCGCTCTTTGGACAGGAAGCTAACGAGCTCATTGCGAACTTCGGGATCGAGCTCACAACCAATATTCGTTTTCTTGGAGGGATCGGTTGGATCGAGCTCTACCTCCATCGACCCTCCCGTGTTTTCCATCACCGACCTCACCGGTTCTGACGGGAAATGTTGCTGTGAGCATACAGCTTTAAAACTTGCATAGTAACATTCCTTAGCTACATTTTGATCTCCTTTGATTGTATATACTTCGTCTGGAGTTGGGAACTTAACCAACTGGTGATATGTGGAAGGGACCGCTCTAAGTTGATGAAGCCATGGGCGTCCCAATAGCGCATTGTATGCGCTAGGCGCGTCGATGATCATAAAGGCCACATCATGCCGGACTCCCCCGCAATAGGTAGGCAAGGTCACGGTCCCCACCGTCATTTGCACTCCTCCGTTAAACCCGATCAGAGGGGTCTGACTCCGTACTATTCTTTCCTCGGGCACCTTCATTTCTTTGACCGCATGGTGGAAGAGGATGTTCGCCGAGCTCCCATTATCCACTAGAATCCGTTTGACGAGACAATCCGAGATTTGCAAAGAAATTACGAGCGCATCGTCATGGGGGTGTGCGGCCTCCGGGACATCTTTCTCTGTAAACTCGATTGTCCTATGAGTTACGGGGGCAGGGGCTGTCTGTACTTAGTGGGATTCTGTCTCCTCGCTCTTTTGGCCACCGACCTGGTGACTCCACTGATCTCCGACCCTCCAGTTATGCATTTTATAGTTCACGTGAGTGCGGGCTGTTTGTCTGACCGGTTCTCTTGGACTTGCTCCGAAGTGGTCTGCTTTTTGCGGGTCCAAGTTCTCTTCCCTTTATCTGATAAGAACTCTGTCAATATCCCTCGTTTTAGTAAATCGAGCACCTCCAACCGTAGGGCCCGACAATCCGCAGTGTTATGACCATGGTCACTGTGAAAATCGCAGAACTTCTTCGGATCCCTCAATGAGGGGTCAGTCTTCATTCTCGGTGGCCATTTCACCTTATCCGACATTTGGCGAAGTACGCTCTGTATCAATTCTGCTGGCTCGATGGTGAGTGTATACTCCGGTACACAGGTAGTCAGAGTGTTGACATGAGGTGGCCTGCTCCCGTACGGGCGACTATATGGATGCGGCCGTGCGGGTCGGCGGTCGCGCTGCTCAGGCCGGCGCTCTTCTCGTGCGATTACTGGTCGTCCACCACGTCTTGACCTACGATAGGGCTCGTCCTCTTCCCACTTGATTAGTGCCCACGCTCTGTTAAGCGCGTCATCCATGGTCTGGCAAGGGTAGATCGACAACTCCCGATACAGGTCGGAGTCAACATCCAGACCTTTGGTGAAGGCTCGCACCGCGGTACTGTTTGGGCAACTCGGGACTGCTACTAATTCCTTATTGAATCTGGACAAATACGCCCTCAGTGACTCTCCGGGTTTTTGAATTATAGCATACAAATTATCCGGATGTTTGTCGAGTTTCCGACTACTTGAATACTGTCGAAGGAACAACTGATGTAACTCAGCAAACGTTGAGATGGATCCCCTCAGCAAGCTAATAAACCATTGTAAGGCTGGTCCAGTGAGACTCGACCCGAAGCTTTTACACATGCAAGCTTCACGTCGGGCGCTAGGAATTGCTAGTGCAAACATCTTTTGTTTATAAACCGCGACATGATTCTCTGGATCTGTTGTGCCATCGTAGAGTGCGAAGCTTAGGGGGGTGAAACGGTCCGGAAGTTCGGCCTCCGCGAGCTCTGGCGCAAAGGGGGATTCCGCATAGCTTTCTCGCGGGATAGTCCGCTCCGGTGGTGGTAGCCCTGGTACCCTGGCGATCAGGGACTCGAAGTAACTGAGTCGCTGTTCGAACCGTCGTTCCAGTTGCGTACCTACAAGGTTCAAAGTCGGCTGTCTCGGGTCGGTATTTGGTTCTATCAATGTGCCCGGGGTCCTTTGATTAGCCTTGTCTTCGGCAGCCCGATTGAATTCATCATGCAAATCATGGGCAGTGAGAGCTCGGGCCCTACTCGTGCTCCCAGGTTCCTCAATTAACGGACGGTTCGCCAATTGGTTCAGTCGGCGGTTGTCCTGCTCAAGGGCCTGGCATTTCTGAGTTACAGCCTCAACTTGAGCTCCTAACTTTTCCATTACTCCTCGAGCGGTCTGGACCTGACTTACCAATTGCGCCACATATGGGTCTTGCATCAGCGCTGGTGGCGGCGGAGGAAAGGACAGTTCGTTGAGCGGGGTTACGTTGAAGGCTCGCCTCATATCATCCAATGATCCATGAGGTTGATCCGCTCCGCGTCCTCCGGTGGTTGAGCGTCCTCGACCTGCCCCGGACTGCAAGCCACGCCCTTGGTTCGACCCTCTTCCGGCTCCGGGAAGTGTGGTACCTCCTGACGGGGGAACAGTCCCACCAATGACAAGTTCACGGTTTCCGTCCTCTGCCATCCTTGTAGTAAACTGTTAGTGCAGACCTTGTTCTTGGGCCCCACGGTGGGCGCCAAATTTTTGTGGGTATTTTTTGTATGTAACTTAGGAGCCCAAGAACAATAGAATTGACAAAATAAACTGATGCGTGTATTAAAATGGCAGGTAGGAATTCCGATTACGGAAGTTTAAACGAATACAACGAATACAAGAAAAGATGCAGATCTGAATAAGTAAAACTAAAAAATGAAGGTAATACGGAGCAAGTCGTGCTTATATCGAGCTATAACTTTGTTACGGCAATTCCCCCCTTTTTTCCTCCCCGAGATTATGTCTTTCCAGAAATATATATAGCCATTTCTGGAATAACGCTCCACTCTTGAATTCCGTGATTTTCGCCGAGCTTTATTGCTGATTTATCCGTTTCACGATCAAAAGATCCGTTCCTTATTTAAGCATGCTTTTAATGTCGAACCATATTTTTAAATCTTCACAGCTCGAAACAATAATGATCGACCCATATGTCGATCCATGTGTCGACCTATCATAATGGGCCTCTCCAAAGTCTGAGCCCCAAATGTCGAACATGCTACTTTTTATGGGCCGCTTTTATTTTCAAAATATCGACCTCAACATTAAATAATATATATAAATTAAATATATTTAAACTAAAATGTTATAAATTATAATATTAAAATGTGTAAAAAATGTCATATATTATTAGTGCAATTTAGAATATATTATTTTTGATTGAAAAATATTTTTACTTATTCTTCAAATGAATAAAATTTATATTTGATAAGTATATCTTTATTTAGTGTTCATTATACAATCTTTTATAAATATTAAATTTTTTTAATGTATGTAAAATAGTTATAATACTAAGTTCATTTGAATAAAATATAAATTTAAAAATAATTATATTTTTTTATATTAGAATTTAAGTATAAATATATAAATATTCCGTGCAACGCACGGGTATAATTCTAGTTGCTAGTAATAGTAATGACATCCTACAATTCAATTTAATAATAAAATAATGATTTTTCTCTCATTTACCTACACAACAACGTACAATTCAACTCGATTTTTACTTACAGTAATGACATCCACCCAACTTAAAATTTATTTTATTTTCATATTTATACTTTAATATATATTATTTATAATATTTTTTATTGGTTCTTTAATTATATATTTATATATAACTATATAATTATAATAAAAATATTACATACACTGTAAAAAATTAATATTTGACTCACTAATAAAATATAAACTACAAAAGTTGAAATAGAAATTAAATACAAAATATCAAAATGAAGAAATACTAGAGAAAATAGAAATTTTGGTTGTGAATGAAAATTGATGAATATTGGGTTCATTTTTTAGAGGAAACAAATTATGAATTTTAATATAATTTTTATTTTTATTTTTTAATTTATAATATAAGATTTAGTGTTTTTATCGACATGTGATTGGATAACCCATAAATTGGATGACACTCCGGTGTCATGACTTTTGCTTCCATTTTTATTTTTATTTAATCTCAAAATTTTTGTCTTATTAATAATATTATGATGTAATGTCATTGTCCAACAACCTAACACACCAAATCAACATTAGAAAATCCCTTTAATCATCATCTGACACATAGCTTGTGGAACATTTAAATCACAGAGAGTATGACTAAAAGCTTGTATTTAATTAGGTAGTGTATTGCACATGTATCAAAATGATATACTCAACATTTTGAAAATTACAAACAATATTCTACAAATCAACCATCTCAATGAAATATAAAAGTTGAAGAGAATTATTGGTTACTCATGAGTTAAAAATTAATATGCGAAAAAAGAAGAAGAAGATACAATTAAGAATGAAATTTGGTACTTCCATGCCTCATCGCCACATATATCTTCTACATATATACCCCTGCAGTATAAGCAGTTGAATTTCCTCTTTCTTCATGTTCTATGAGAGAGAGAGATCATCACTTGCTGTCATTGTTGAAATGGAATATGCTTATCCTACGGCTGAACGCTCTGATTTTGATAGATGTGCAGAACAGCATTTGCACAAACATCTAGTACAATTCATCTTATTATAACAACAATCAAACCAGCAGCAAAGCAACTAGATAATGAAAGAGGAAAGTGAGTTGATATGGGAAGTGTGTGGGTCATGAAAGATACCTCGTGAGACAGTGAGTCATCGTGGGAGTTTCCATGATGAAGTGATGACAACCTCAACTGAAGAAGAAGAAGAAGAACGTGCTTGCTCCGCAGATTCCACAAGTGAAGGGCTGCAGTCAACTACCTCTATCATTTTCAGAGCTCCAGGCAGAGGTAGCTCCTTTAGTTTGTAGCAGTGCCGAATGATGAGGCGCTCCAGACTCGGGAAGCAGCCATATTTGGGAATTCTCCATCGCACCAGATCAATGTCTTCAAGTAGCAGATATTTGAGGCTGGGGAATTCATCGTCCATCATCAATTCATCAATATCATCTATTACCCATTCTGGTCCTTGGAAGGCAGCGCATCGCAGCTTCAGCACTTGAAGATTTGGAAGAGAACCAATTGTACTGATCCACTCCCACCCATATCCTAACCCACTCAAGCTCAGCTTTTTCAGACTTGTCGGCAAATTTGAAAGCTGATCAGCTGCTGGGGCAATAACTCGTCGAGGATTCACCACCACACATTTAAGTGACTCTAGTCCCTTGAGAACTCCAATATGCTTGAAGCAGCATATGGTTTCAGCAGCGTCAGGCCGTATCTCGATTTGTATTCCCAACTTTGTAAGACACAAGGGGAGACTTTTGAAAACACTGTAGGTGCAACTACGAGCATTCATGTAAAGTGTAAAGAGGTGCGGTAGGGTTGTTCCATAAGTTGGATCTGGTAGGTTTCTTCCTATGATCCGAAGATGCCTCAGTTGTCGCATCTCCCATATCTCTTCCGGCAAGAAAGTTGAGTCGCTCAGCATTCTAGTGCCCCGAATTCCCCACATCTCTTCCCAGATTTCCTTCACCAAACCAAGTGAATCTCTCCGCAGTTTGGTGCTCCATGCTTGTTGCATATCCCATATCTTCGCCCAGATTCGTTTCAAAATCACCTTTGTAAAACGATTTGAGTCTCTCAACAATTCGCTGCCCCACGGTCGTCGAATATGCGACATCATGCTCCCGCTCTGCGTTGAGTAATATCCGCTGGCTAATCTCCACAATTCCATCCAGGTCTGCTTTTCCAAACGAGCTGGATTACGAAGCACCTCGAAGCTCCACACTTGTTGAATATCACAGATCTTCTCCCAGATCTCCTTTGCCAAACAAGTTGAATCTCCTAGCAATTTTATGACCCACACTTCCGGCACACGTCGGATCTCATTTCTCATCTTCTTTGGTAAACAAACTGAATCTACATCTCTTAAGAATCTAATGCTATGATGATGACGGAGAATCAGATACTCCAACTCTTGGAGGTCGGAGATGTAAAAAGGGAGTTTCCCATGATGAGTCAGAGCAAGATACTTTGATATAATTTAGTGCCCGAGTTTAACACAATGGTGTCAAAGTTAGTGAAACACACAAGTTTGACACACGCCAAAACAGAGTATTTTAAACACACGCGGAAGCTTAAAGAGTTTGACACAGCGGAAATAATTGTTCGAAGGTTTATAAATTATAAACCTCCGAGAGCCACACGGCAAAGTAGTTTTCACTTATTCAAACAAGTTTTTACAAGTGAAGAACAAAAACAAAATAGAAATTTTCCTAAGTTCACTCCTTAGAAAAATCTCTACGAAAGCAATATAGAATTCCTTCTCGGTTCACTCCCTTGAAGTAATTCTACGAAAACAATCAAACCCAATTACACGATACAACCCAATATGCTCCTCCACCGTAGGATTCACTCTCCGGAGATGGATTCCACAACTCGATTGTAGATTTCGTGCGCTTGATGAATGATTGGTGAGACGATTCAGCCTTTGACTCGTATGAAGAAGTGTCTAATCTTTAATCCACACGCGTCTAGTCTTCTTCGTCTCGTATTTATAGGACTTGGAGCACTCGAGCACTTCCTCCACTACTTGGCAATGGAATCGTGCTTCTTCCACGTTCATTACCTGTTTATACACAAGAATAAACGTCCACAAACTCACGTGGAGGTTAGGTAACAATATAGAGGTGCTCCCTATTATTTAGGAACTTATTTAACAACCTAGAATTAAAAATAAATAATGTAAATAATAATATATACTTAGTATATGATAATATATTTAAATCCTATTAAATAGGACGTGCAAAAACGTAGTCAACAAGCTAGTAACAAGATCCCTACAAAATAGGAGTTAGTTAGTAACAAACAGATTCACACTTTGACACTCAGGTGTCAAAGTTCAAAGCAGATAAACTTTGACATCGATAGGCAGAGAAAGTTTGACATTAACCTGTTAATGCGAGTAAGTTTGACAACCGTGTGTCAAACTTACATATTCGCAAACTTAGTACTTCACA